>PVLC010020976.1:0-28430 GCA_004027655.1 Graphiurus murinus
TCAAAGGGGTAAAAATAGGGAAAGAAGAACTAAAACTATCCCTCTTTGCAGACGACATGATATTATACCTAGAAGACCCAACAAAGTCAGGCAAAAAACTTATAGAACTGATCAACAAATTCAGCAAAGTGTCTGGATACAAAATCAATCTTAAAAAATCGGAAGCTTTCCTCTACACCAACCATAAAAGCACTGAGAAAGAAATCCAGAAAACAATTCCACTCACAATAGCATCCCAAAAAATAAAATACTTAGGGATAAACCTAACCAAAGAGGTAAAAGACCTCTATAAGGAAAATTACAAAAAACTAAAGAAAGAAATTGACGAAGACCTTAGAAAATGGAAAAATCTACCATGCTCTTGGATAGGCAGAGTAAATATCATCAAAATGGCCATCCTCCCAAAAGTAATCTAGAAAAGATTTTTTTAAAAATAGAAGAAAGCAAGGTCCAGCATGACAAGGGATTTAGGCACTGGATCCACACTCTCCCCCTCTCCTGAAAGATTAGACTAAAATCTCTGTTCAATTCTTGGGTAAAATAAGTTTATGGGGAATCAGGGAAGTTCTTTAATTTCCTCATCCCTGCCCTTTTATATTTGGTGATTATATGACCATTTGAGGAGAATTTCTATGATTTTATTTACAAATATCAGGTGTACTCGTTCTTGAAATCAACTCATAATTTACAAGACCATCTGTTAATCTTGAAAGAACAGATTCAGTTCTGTGGTTTGTTTTTTGGTTTGTTTATTTTTATCTTTTTTTCTGTTTGTTTTTAAAGATTATCTTCATACCAACTTTACAGCATTCTGGAAACCTCATGTCCCAACAGAACCACATTCTCCTGCTTTCAGTTTCTCTGCATCCTTTCATTTCTCTGAAGATCAACATGAAGTTTACTAATAGTGCATCTGTTTATCCTGTCCAGCCACTTCTCCCTTTCAGCTTCTGCATGCTTTCTATTCTCTGACCACAATGAGATTCTTCCGTTCCTAAAAGATGCTAAACTATACTTTATCTGACAGCCGATGTACATGCTTTCTTTGTTCCTGGGACTGTAGTTACCCTCAAATTGTCCATCTTCTACTTGCTTACTCTAAGACTTCATATTATAGATCAAACTCTTTTCTTTATGGAAACCTTTCTTGATAACCCTATTTTAAATAAAGGCCACCTTTATACCTTGTACCTTCCTGCCCATTTTTTCTTTTATTGTGTTATAATTACTTCTGTTATTATTTAATAATATATTACTCAACATTTTCTGAGCACTCTGAGGTCAGAGATGATATATAGTGATCCCTCTATATATGCAGGGTGAATTAGTTACAGGACCCCCATGGATACCAAACTTCAAGGATGCTAAAGTTCCTCATATAAAATAGTGTAGTATTTGCATATAACCTGTGCTCATCCTCCTTATGCTATAAGTCATCCTTAGATTGCTTTTAATACATAATACAGTTTAAGTGTCATATGAGTAGTTATATTGTTTAGAAAATAGTTACAAGAAAAAAGGCCTCTAATTTTTGGTACAGGACATTTTTGAAAAAATATTTTTGATCAGCACTGGTTGAATCTGTGGATGCAAAACCACAGATAGGGAAGCCAGCTCCATGTTGCTTACCAATGCCTTCCTAGTATCAAGCACAGTGCCTGGTAAACTATTGGCTGTTACAGACACCAAAGTTGACCTATCCATCACAATTTTTTCACACTTCTTCGCTTGCAAATCCCATTTTTGTTTAGGTGAGCACCACACTTACTTGTGACTTGGGAAATGCATACTTCCCATTATCCACAGAATGTACAAAAACAAAGAGTGAGCCAGAATGTAGGCTATGTGCATTGAGTGACAATGATGTGTCAATGTGGTTTCATCAATTGCAACAAATGTACTGCCTTGGTCTTATAACAGGGGAGGTTATGCTTGTGCAGGTGCAGACAGTATATGAGGAATCTCTGTAAAGAAACCCTCAATTTCGCTATGACCATAATGATGCTGTTAAAAACCATCTATCTATCTTAATATAATACCTTGCTAATTTTTTTAATTGAGTTATTCTACATGTAATGTAAATGGCAATAAAGAGCATGATTTTCTTCCATCAAAAAAGTTCTTTCTTCATATTCAACAAAAGTAATATAAGACACTGACAAATTTATCAGATACTATTTTGAAAGCCCATATGATGCAAAACACTTGCTTCATCATCAAATATATTTATTAATTCTCCATCATCTGTACAGCTTAACAATAAATTGTTTGTTGGTAGTTTCTGGGAAATTTTACTTAAGAATTATACTGACATAATAATAACATATAGAACAGTGAACATTTGTTGTACTGTTTTTTTACTATATGTTAATTGTGAGATGATGTAAATAAAAGGAGATGTATTGCATTAATGAATTTTTCTTGCTTACATATATATACATTTAAATGATGCTTTAAGCCAGGCATAGTGGCACTGTAGGGCACTGCCATGATAGTCTGGAAAGTCAGGTAAAAGATTAGCAGGCCTGGGCCTGTTTCAGATTTTCTCAGGCAAAACAACCCTGAAGATAATCAGAAAAAAAGACAAGAGTCCCCATGCCCACTAGATGTCTTTGTCCAATTACCAAATGACTCCAGTCCCTAGATCCCGCCCTAACAGGCCAAAGCAATCCCAATACACCTTGTATCCCTTCTCAATGAACCAGCCAATCCTTATGGTCCCCATAGTCTCTCTGCCCTGGCAACAAGATTTCACCAATCCCAGAGCAACAATTAGTTGCTCTTTGTTGTTTTTTCCCAAGTATGCGAAAGATTAACTCCTGTGTAAACCGCCTCTATAAAAGGCTGAACAAAGCCAGAGTTGAGGTCCTTGTCAAGACTCCACTGTGTTGGATGAATCTCGAATTCTGGCTCGAGCTAGTAATAAACTTCCTTCTTGCTATTGCATTAGTCTGTGTAAGGAGATCATCTCTTGGTGGGGCACCCTGGATTTGTGCATAACAGCACATGCTTGTAATCCCAGTACTTGGAAAGTTGAAACAAGAAGATAACAGGTTTGCAGCCAGCCTCATTTACTTAGTGATGCCCTCTTTAACTTAATGAGACCTTGTTTCAAAAATAAAGAATTAAAAAATAGGGCTTGGGATATAGCTCAGAAGTAGAATGCCCCTGGGTTCAGTCCTCAGTACCACAAAATAAATAAATAAATAATAAATAAATATACTCATGGTAATCTTATTCAAAATATAGTCCTATACTATCTTTAGGAAAGTCCTGACACTTTTTTCACCTTTAAAAAACCTTTGAAAACTCAGTACAGTCAAAATGCTTTACTCTATATGGATCATGTCATAAACTTGTCACGGTGTGTCAGTTTTCTCTTACTATAACAAATACCTAGAGTAATCAAATTATAAACAAAAAAATATTTATTTTTGGCTCACAGCTTTGGAGATTCCAGTACATTATTGATAGACCCTGTGGTTTTGAGCCTGTGATGAGGCAGGAATACAGGAATACATGATGGAGCAGAACCATTTACCTCATGGCCAGGACACAAAGGAGAACAACAGGATGATACCAGGGTCCGCAATCCCACAATCCCATTCAAGAGCATCTCATCAATGACCATAAAATCTCCCACTAGTCTCCATTTCCTAAAGGTTCTACCACCTCCCATTGGAGACCAAGGCTTCAAATACATGAACCTTTGATCCTTAGTAGTGCATAGTATTAGCTTTATGTGAGTCATTTGACTTTTCTGATCAGATTTTCAGCATTTTTATATTTAGAGGAACTGATTATATTATTAATAAAATGCTTTGTATGATTTCTGCAAAAGAAAAAATTCTTAGAAGTTGGCAAATAATGAGAGCACTGATAAAGATACATCAATAAAATATTCTATGATTTTTCTGAAATTGTGTATTTTAAAGAAACTTATAATTGATAAGTGAGCAACAATTCACTGTCAAATCAACTTCAATGAATGTTTTGCCACCTTTCTCAGTAAACTTTTATTTTGGAGAAATTATGTGAAGCTACCTGTTTACTACCTTGCATTTGAAAGAATAAGCACATTTTCCCCATACATTAGGTCTTATGATTCATATAAAAGCATATGAATTTATCATATGGATGCTTTGCTTTTATCATCTGGATGACAGCTGGTGGCAACTTAATGAACTCATAATCCTTATTAACCAGCTTTTACTTAAAATCAGATGTTTTATTTCTTGAAGTCCTTATTAGTCTCCACCATTTCTAGGGTCCATACAGGGGGACTGGAAAAACTCCAGTCATTGTTGTTGCCTATATCTGAACAAAGTATGCCAGAAAGCGTTTCAGAATCATTCACAATATCATTTTGTTTTACTAGGGATTGAAACCATGGGCGTTACTATGTCCAAACTGCCTCCAGCCCTATTTTCTTTTTATTTTGAAATAAGGTCTCTCTAAGTTGCTGAGGCTGGCCTCAAACTTGTGATTCTACTGTCTTAGCCTCCCAGGTACTAGGATTACAAGCATGCTCCAACATGCCCAGCTCACAATATCATTTCGATAGTAAGATTTGCCCTAGATATTTTTATTTATAACCCTACATGTTATCTATCATACACAGCCCTGGGTGGTAGGCAAGTATAGAAGGTCCTCTAACAAAGTTTACACTGTGCTATGTTTTGAGTTATATATAATACAAGTTGTTTATTCTTACAACATAGAGTCAACTAGTATGAAATACTTGAATTATAATAATAGCAAGTAATTCAACAATTTGACATTTAGCTGTTAGAATTGATTCTCAAGGTTATTACAAATATAAAATGTATTATCTCCTTTTTATCTTTGTATTTAGAAATCTGAGAGATAAGAGAACTGTAGAGAATGCAGTACACATTTCATTTTAGCTGTGAGCAACTGCCATTGTGAATCAAGAATTCATTCAAAACACATCTGGTATGAGGTTTTGCTTTTAACAGTAAAAATGGCAACATCTAACCTCATCACAGGTGTGCACAAAGCAATTGTAGTTTTTAGACAATACACATTTTTAGATTTCAGATAATAAGGAGGAGGGGAGTCTTACAGTTCTTCAAATAAAAACACCGCCCATCTACCTAAATCTGGGGTGTGCTATATATATGCAATATGAAGGTCAGTTCTATGACTATGATTTTAAATATTAAATAAATAAACAAATTTGGTGAGCTATCATAATTTTAACTTTTTGTAGAGAACAGTGCAGAAATGAAATACATCCTGCTGTAAAATCCATAGTATGACATATAAAATATAAAATTCTGTATTCCTTGTTTTGTTCTATGTAAATTTCACACAAGAAACTTGGGCAAGACCCCACCCATTTTATGTCTTCCATTTTCCTTGTGGAAAAAATAGTGTTCTTAAGTCTTACTTGTTTACCGAATTCATTTAGCCAAATACCATTGGGTAGAGTCAGGTTGTCACTGTCTTGTAACATCAGGAAAAAAATGATAATGAATCTACAAAGGAAGAAATCATCCTAAGAGCTACTAATTCCAGAGCAGATGAATTTGGGGTACATCCCCAAATAAAGAAAAGAGTCTATAGCTCACAACTATATTTAAAGACAGATCTTTTCCCAAAATTTTGCCAGTAGTTAATAATCTTGGCATTTATAGTTGCAGAACTGTGTCTAATTTGTTTTATGCATAAAAGAAAACTAACTATTAAGCAATTGCTGGATGTCTAATTGGTTTTCTGTGCAATCAAGTTGAGTGCAGCCTTCCATTACATATAACCATAAAACAACAGTATGTTCCTTAAAATATATAGGAAAAGTTCTTTCTTTGCTACTGGATAGGAAATGAGCATTTCTAGGCCTTTTAATCTTTAAATTAAAATAATAGTAAGCCAGATATGGTGGTACATACCTGTAATCTCAGTACTTGGGAGGGAGACTGAGACAGGAAGATCTTAGGTTTTAGGCCAGTCTCAGCAACTTAGCAACACCCTGTTTTAAAACAAAAACTAAAAAGGGCTAAGGATGCAGCTTGGAGGTAGAATGCCTCTGGGTTCATTACCCATTACCACATTAATAATAATAATAATAATCATAATTATTATTATTCAATGGTAACTATAAGTCTCCAAACATAATACCAAGTAATTTTGTCTACTTCTAAATAATAGTCCACTCCAAAGTAATAGTCCAGTGTGATCAGTTTATTTAAAACTAAGCCTTTCCTCCAGAAGCTGGACCTGCATCAGTAGAAGGAAGTTCTCTTCACTCCATTTTCTTTTTCAGTTCAAAATTGGTATTTCTGATCACTCTGCACTTGGAAATGAGGTGAATAATAAAGATAGCAAACAAAGGAGAGACAGCAAAGTTCTTATTTGACTGCTAACACACAAAAAACTGATGCTTTCCTTTTAGACCTGGCCAATAGTCAAAGCTTTATTTTTCTCAGAGGGGCCTTTTATGGTGTAATGGTTAACATTTTTTGTTTAGCAAATCATCATAATACTTACTACCTTCACACTGCAGCTCATTATTTTGTCTCATGAGTCAACAGGCCAACTGTGTGAGTCCACTAACTGTGCCAAGCATATCTTATCTTGTCTGGATTCACTCAAAAGTCAGACTGTGGTTCAGCTGAGAGAGAATGGCCTAATAAGGCCATACTCACATGCCTGCAGCTGGGTCTATTTTCATCTTGAACAACAGATTTGACCAGACCATATGTCTCATCTTTCAGTAGTGTGGCATCTTCACATGGACACTAAAAAGAGCAGTAAGAGAGAGAGAGAGCGTTAAAGTAGTTTTCAAATTGATGCTTATTCCATGTTTACTTTTATTCCATTGGAAAAACTAATTTATGTGACCAAACATAGAATAACCATGGAAAGGGACAGCCAGCAGTGAGGATGCAGGGATGTGTAACAAATTGTGAGCTATTGTTGGAAAAAAAACTTATCAAGTAGGGACCCATCAGAAACTCTATCCCTGAAGGTTTGTCATTTTGTCTCCCTGAATGCAGGCAATGTACTTTCCTCTGACTCTCTTATTTCTTTAGCAGCCCCAACTAATCCACTGATACTCTATTTCTCTTTGCTAAGGTTTCCAGCCCACTGGCAAGATGTGAGATGGTCTAGAGTCATCTCCTCTGTCTAGACAAACTCTAGGAAATATAACTAGAGCTTAATTCAGTCACCTCCTCTTTGCCCCACAGTGGCAAGAAATCCTATCCCACCTCTTCCTGATTGGATTTACCAGCAGGCATCTGCGTGTACTCTATAACCCCAACTTTAGGACATATATATATCTAGATCTCCACAGAATCCTGCTGAGTCCTAATTCACTTATTTTGAAATATAGGAGAGGCACCTATCATACTTTACATTTGGGAATGATTGGACTTATATTTCATCAACAGTTCTCTACAGAATACCTTCAAATCTCTATTAATTATCAATAATACAATAGCCTGTATCTAGTTGAGGATTAAAAATTGTGAAGTCAGGTTTTTTTCTTTAAAAATATTCATCAATATAACATTTTACTTAGAAGTTTAATAAATATCACATCCATTGTGTTTTGGTTCCTCAGTTACAACTGCAAAATTAACATCTTTTATATTGAAAATGAAAAAAATAATAAAACAACTAGGCATTTTATTTCCAAGTATAATGATAAAATGTACTATAATAAAATGTATTTAGTTTTGTTGATTATTGATCTCAACTCATTACTATAGACTAGATAGATCATTTTAAAGACTACTCTAATTGCTAAGCTCTTTTTTCCTAGATCCATTTCAATTGAAAATATGATGATTACTGATTATATCTTCATCTAAGTAAATCATAGAACTATTGGAGATTAGAGAAGCAATAGCAAAGTACTGAGTCTTTCTATGAGTAAATTCCCCACATGTTGAAATAGAGCTATTTAACCAGGTGAGGTAGAAAATGCTTGTAATTTCAGTACTTGGGAGGCTGAGACAGGAGAATCACAGGTCCGTGGCCAGCCTCAGAAACTGAATGAGGCCATGTTTCAAAATAAAAAAATAATAATAATAAAAATTAGGTCTGGGGGTGTAGCTCAGACTGGGTTCAATTCCCAGTACCAGAGAGAGAGAGAGAGAGAGAGAGAGAGAGAGAGAGAGAGAGAGAGAGAGAGAAAGAAATAGAGCTATTTGTAATTTATTAAAATTTCTAGATTATTACCATAGAAGATTCTAAAAAAATATATCATATGGAAACTCCAAAGAAATGGATTTTAGTTACAATGTAAAGCACAAGATTTGACACATATTATGAGCTAATCTTACTATTTTGTTAGTAACAAATGCCCAGTAATGCTTTTGAGGCATCCTTAAGTGAACCATTGCTGGAATCTCTCATGAGTTCTCTTATGTATTCTATCTGTCCATTCACCTTTTGAGCTCCTCATAAAACAAAACACCCAACTGATACTTAACTTTATCATTCTTTGACTTTCTTGAAATTATCAATTGGAAATTCACTTTTCCAGGAAATACTACATTGAATATATAGTAAGGGTTCAGGCTAACAGCAGGTTTACTGTTTGTAGCCTGTTAGATTGCACTAAGTTGCTACTACTCTCTGTGCAATATTTCTGTTTAAACCCTGCCAAATCCTGCATGCAAGTTACTATCTGAAAATTACTTTTTTTTCTCTCCTATATTTTCTACTCTTTTTTTTTTTTTTTCATAGGTATTGAGGATTGAACCCACAGGTGTTCTATTTCTGAGCTACACCACAACCCTTTGTATTTTTTATTTGGAAATGAGATCACACTGTGTTGCCTAGGCAGACCTTAAACCTTGGATTCTCCTCTCTCACCTTCACAAATACTGGGATTGCAGGGTTGCATCATCATACCCAACTTTTCCACTGTTCTTGAATGATGCAAATTTGGACCTTGTCTTACCCAGACCACCTATTCCATCCTATGACAATTGTACTAGGTTTCTTCCTTCTCTTTGCTTCTTAGAAAAATCTTCATAAAGTCCTCAGGACTTTAAGGAAAATAACATATGTGACGTAACCATAAACCTTTTATGCTTCTTCTGTATTTGTCCCTGAATTACCACTTAATAAAAAGTGATGTAGTTCTGTCTCCCTTCTTTCACCTTCTCACAGCAACAGTGATTTCCACTTCTCCAAACACCATAGAATCTCTTTACTAACTTCATTAACACTTTTTTCAGGAAATTGTTCTTATGATTTCCTCCAATTCCTTCCACCCTCTCCACTTAGAAGAGAGATAGTCAATTCCCATTTGACATTTATATATTTTCTTCTTTTTGAGGAGTCTAGAAATTATGTATTTTGAATCACTGATATTTTTGTTGTTGTTGTTTTTGTTTTGTTTTGATTTTGTTTGCAGTCCTGGGGATTGAACCCAGGGGCATTCTACCTCTGAGCTACACCCCCAGTCCTGTTTTTTATTCTTTATTTTGAAACAGGGTCTCACTAAGTTGCAGAGGTCCTAAGTAGCTGAGGCTGGCCGTGAACCCGGATCCTACTGTCTCAGCCTCCCAAGTACTGAGATTACAAGTGTGTAGCACCATGCCTGGCTGTTGTTGTTTTTAATATGTTCTTAAGTTGGTACTTTAGCATTTATATATAATTTATTTAATAGACCACACTATTCTCCTCAACAAGAATTTGAAAAAGTTTATCATGCTTACTTCTGTAGCTCAAAACCTAAATATTTGCAGGTACATAATAATCTAAAAAGTGATGGGTACAGCCAGATGTGGCAGCACACAACTGTGATCCTAGTACTTGGGAGGCTGAAACAAGAGAATTGCAGGTTCAAAAACAACCTCCACAACTTAGCAAGACTCTCAGTAAAACAGTAAGATGCTACTTCAAAATTCAAAAATAAAGAGGGCTAGGGGTGTAGCTCAGAGGAAAAATGTCCCTGAGTTCAATTCCCAGTACCAACCAACCAACAAATAAATAAATAAATAATAAATAATAATAGTAAATAAATAATAAATAATAATAATGAGTACAAAGTAAGAAAAGCACTTTATGAACATTGGTTGGTTAAATAAGTGAATGGATAATTTGATTTTTTTCCTCTACTTGAGTGTCCATGAATCACAATTATTACAAGTTAGTTTTCTATCAAAATGTTTAACCTAAAAATGATCCTAAGGAGCCTCTTTATATATAATGATTCTATTACCAAAAGATCACTTTTAGTCTTCATTTCATAACAAAATCCAAGTATTCTAACATATTTCAAATCATTTGTGTCATTTGTTGAATTTTTATAATATGATACCATTGTGAAGCACACTCTAAACCAGACACATTTTACCCCTCTTTCAATCAAGAGAATAAGATTAAAAAAAAAATTATGAGTTACGGTACAAAAAGCAATGCCAAAAGAGAAATACAAACAAACTTTGATAAGGTTTGGGGACTTACTATAACTAAATACTAACTAGGGAAGGCTCAGGAAAAGTACAACTGAGAAAGTTTTTCTTATTTTTTGTTTTTCTCCAAAGTCTTCTGTAAAGAAAATAATGTAACTAGAGCTTAAAATGAGATATAGTGCACACAGCTAAAACTGCCAAGCAGTCCAGTTTCAAGGTTAACTGGACATGCTTCATACTCTATTCAAATTTTCACTCTATCATATATATTATTCTTGCATTTACTTCACAGCTGACACTTTCTTTAATCTGAATCACTATCATCTTAATACTCCTTAAATTTTATTTCCTAACTCTGATATCCAGTGCAAAAGGGAGACTCAATAAGTTCTTATTGATCATGTCTAATGTCATGGAAAACAAACAATAGTGAAGCTCCTGAATTCTAAAATCAAACATTAAAATAAGTCAGTAATGCTTTGGATTGTGAATGGGGCAGAGGGAGAGGTGGAGGAAACAAAGCTGTCAGAGACTGGTAGCCTGGGGTCTCTTCTGTACCTTCTGTACGGAAGCTCTCTCACCAAGTTTCTAGGAAGCAACCAGGTGGATGTTCATGCTATGGTCTGTGTCCCTAAAAATGCCTATTTTGAAATATAATCCTTGCTGTGTTAGTGTTAACAGGTGTGGCCTTTAAGAGGTGACTAAGTGATGAGGATGGTGCCCTTATGTATGGAATTAACACCTTTATAAAAGAGTTCTGAAGGAGCTATTTTTTTTTCTTTCCACCATGCAAGGCCATAGAAGTCACCATCAAGGAGGAACAGCCCTCACCAGACACTGAATTGATTTTCATCTTGATCAATAAATTTCTGTTTTTTATAAATTATATACTCTAAGATATGTTGTTATAGCATCCTGAAAGGATTAAGATAGCCCATATGACAATCAGCCCCTAGATTGAAAGATAAGAGTTGGCTCCCCAAGATTTCAGGCTCCATTACATTTAGAGTTCATCTCTTGTTTTGTCAGCATTTTTCCCAGGAGACAAATGCTTATTAGATGACAATTGTTATGCTAGATGCTCTGGTTATAGGATATCTGAAAGGAGGTTTTAGCTGTCAGGGACATTATAGAACAATAGGGGGCGGTGAGTCAAGGTACAATTTGAATGAACTGAGATTACTACAATGAAAGAGAAAAAGACAGATGAAGACATTTAAATATGACTGAGATTTTTTTAAAAAGGGGGGGTCACAAGAGATTTCTTGGAGGAAAAGAGGGTTGTAACGTGAAACTACAAGGAGAGGTAAGAGTCAGCCAAATGAAGATGATAAACACAAGCATACAGGCAAAATAGACCAATTAGGAATTTTTATTTGTTTTGCTCTCTAATGTATTCCAAGGACCTAAGGCAATGCCTGTTACATAGTAAACATGCATAAATATAGCAAGGATGATGAGCTTCTCAACATGAACACTAGAGAGAAAGAGGGAGAGGAACAGACAGGTGACCTCTTACTATGCTGGAAGTTTGCATTTCCATGCCCACGTGGAACTTCAGGGCTGCATGCATGCTGTCACGAGGTAAAAACGTTTCAGTGTCTATCTGGCCAAACTATAGTAATATCATTTTATCTGGAGATGACAATATTGTCTGTGTCCCAAAAAAAGAAAGACAAATTTTGACTTAGTGATAAAAAGAAATTTGAAGTGGAGGGGGGGGGGAAACAAAGTCAGACTCAAACAGATAATTCACAAATCAAATATAGACGTGGTCATAAGCACATAAAAAATTAAAAAGCTAGTGTTCAACATCATTACTTATGTGGAAAATACAAATTCAAACTATGATAGGATAGCACTATACACTGACCAACATGGTTAAAATTAAATAGGCTGAAAGCAATAAATGTCACTAAACACAATGGGCAACTGGAACTCATATATTGTTATTTTGTGTGCAAAGTGATACAGTTATTTTAGAAAAAACATTTGACAGTTTTTTGTAAAGTGTTTCTTATGAATTCATACAGACACCTACCCCATGGCTCAGCAATTCCACCAGGCATTTATCTAACAGAAATGAAAACACAAAAAGCTTTGTGTAAAAAACATTCCTAGCCCAAAGTGGCCTACCAGTGCCCTTCAATTAAGAAAAAAAAAATGTATAAGCAAAATGGAAATGTATTCTTACACTGGAACACTCCTGAATAGCATAAAAAACAAGATCCTGATGCAGTACCACTGATGTGAAGTGTCCAGCTCCGAATCACAATGTGTGTGTACTCTTTCAGGCCTGACCACAGGCAAGAATAAGGTTTTGTTTAGCAAGCTTCAAAAAGGGGAAGCTAGTCTGTCCACAGAAGGCTTAGTGTGCAGCCTTGCAGAGATATAGTGGTGCAGTTTTCTAGAGGGAATTATAATCAAGGACTTCAATAATCCTGGTAATCCACACTTCTACAAACATTTGCATTTCTAGTCTAGGTGCCTCCATTCAGAGCCCTCCTTATGGGATCTTGGTCAAGGCACTCCTCTATTATGGCTCTGTACCTTTGTATTCCTAGCTTTTCTCTTTCTCCTTTTCCCTGGACCATGGGAACAGGCAAAAAGCCTTTTGTTAAGGATGCCTCAGTAAGGTCACTGATACAATTCCTTCCATCTGTGTTGATTCACCTGAATTTTGTTGAGGTTCAAAGAGCAATATCTCAAAGTGAAGGCCTCAGAAGCAAAATATCTCTCTCATCTTCTCCAGTCCTCCAGTATTGCATTCTTCGCTTCCATCAATGTATTACTTGGCTTTTTTTTTTTTTTAATCACTGTGACCAAAATACTTGGCAAGAACAATTTAGAGAGGGAATAGTTTATCTTAGCTTACAGAGTTAGTCGTTCAGTCCATAGTTAGCCATCTTCATGGCAGAGACATCATGATGGCAGGGCATGGTGGAAGAAAAGTTGCTCAACTCATGGTGGCCAGAAGGAGAGAGCCAAAAAGTGGCCAGGAATAGATATAACCCTCAAGACCACTCTCTCCAGTGGCTTACTTCCTTCAGCCACGTTGCACCTCTGAACCTGCTGCATGGCCAACATATGAGCTTTTCTGGGGGACATTCCACATCCAAACCTGGGGGACATTCCACATCCAAACCCAAACAAGTCACAGGAACTATTTCTATAACTTTGTTTGATAATGGTAGGTAAAGTCCCCTAAAGGATCCTTCAGGGAAACAATACTGCAGAGAGGAATTTGGACAAGCCTTGCTAGGCTTCCCAACTTATTCTATCACTATTAGACATGGTCTTCATTTATCTAATAATTTTTTACACTCCTGTCTTGCTTAATTAAACCTAAGCATATTTAGAGATAATTCTTCCTTGGGTTTCAGTCTGAAATCTGAATTCTCCCATGTCACAGAAGACTAAGATAAAATGGATTTGTTATGCTTTTCTCTTTTTAACCTGTCTTTTATTATAGGGGTGCTATAATTTGATATAAAATGTTCCATAGAGACCTTACTTATTAATGTTTGGAGTTGATGTAATTGAGCCATGAGGGTTATAATTCTAGCACTGGATAAATCCATTGTAATGAATTTATCTGGGTTGTGATTTGGGCCAGTAGGGTGTGTCTGAGGAGTGGATCCCTGGGAGTGCATTGTTGGGGATTATATATGGTTCCCACTCCTTGTTCTCTCTTGCTTCAGGCCTTCATGATGTGAGGAAAGTAGCCAGTGTGCTTTCCCCATTGCCATACCCTGAGATCCTGAACTAAACCGGAAACCATAAGAAAATAAACCCTTCTCTAAGTTATGCGGTCAAATCTTTAGATTATCACTCTAAGAAGGCTGACCAATGAAAGGGGTGTCAGCCATAGGTGGAAAAAGCATCAGCCCTTTTATGCTTACATTCTCATTCAGTTTCATTTCATGAAGTTAAATGGGGTCCAGCAATATTTTCTGCCTCTTGTTGGCAGTGTCATAGAAAGTAAATGAAGCTTGAAGTTTGGCTCATTGTTCCATTTGATTAACTTTAGGCCTGATTGCTCACCCTCATGTTTCTCACAGACTTTATACTGGGGTAAAGGAAGCTGGAAACAGAGAGTCATACACTGCATGTTTTCATTTATTTAAAGATCAAAAACAGAAAAAAAATCCATGATATAACCAATTAGAAAAATATTTGCCTTGGCTGTGGAGTAGTTGGTTTATAGTAGTGAATTCACTGGGAAGGGGAATCAGGGGACTTTCTAGGGAGTTTTAAATGTTCTATATGTTGTTGACATTTGAGTTCTACTAGTAAAGGGTGTTTTCCAAAATTCACTGAATTGTTAATTTAAGGTTTGCACATGTTATTGCAACTAATTTTTAGCTAAAAATTATGAGCAAAAAGTACCTTAAAGTTTTGGGAGGATTACAATGTAACTTATAACCAGTATTTAAAAATCTGCAAAAGTAAACTTGTAAGTAAAGTTCAATGATAGTACAAAAATCTTAACACATGTGTGTTCCAAAGTTTCCACAAAAGGGAAACAAGCAGACTTTTCTCCTGACTTTAGTTGTAATTAAAATCACCTTTGTTTATGCAAAGTTTATTATTTCGAAATTGCTCAACTAGTGCCTGATTAAAAATGATGTACATGCTCTTCATTCTTAGTTCAGTAATGTGTTCCTGTAAGAAAGAAAGAAAAAAATGCTTATCATGCACACAAATTAATTAAATTTGATAGGCTTGCTGTTCATTAAACCCCTTCTGATAGTGCAACTGTATTTCTACTGGGAGGTTGGAAATCTAAGAAAAGGATAAAGAGAAGGAAAATAAAATTACGATAAATTTGCACTTCCCAAATGCAGTACATATGTGGTCACTGTGGTCAACATCATACACATATAGCAGAGAAACAACTACAACAACAAAACTCCTATGTCATGAAAAAGGCTCTTTTGTACTAAGTAGGATACTTCCCTTTAATTACATCTCTTCCCAACTTTCCATACAAGTTCCATTTTCTAGGGCTCTAACGATCATTTATTTATCAAGACATTGCTAACAGCTTATCAGATCTTCCAACATTACTTCTGGTTTGAATACAAATCATAAAAAAAATGAACACTGCCAAAAGGTAATGAGATAAGGATAAATTTAAATTATTAGCATACAAATATGCAAAATCCATTTTCCATTACAGATAGGCTGGTAAACCTATGGGAAAAGCATTATGTTGTTGTCATGGATGCCAAGTTTTACTATTTCTTATACTGAAACTAAAATGTGGCCAAACCCCTAAGGCCATTTTAGACTCCAAGTAGACAGGTATAAATGTATTGGCCTAGGTCTAAATATAGAAATAGTATAGGCATAGGAAGAGGAACAAGTATAGAGATAGATAAGGTATAGATAAAGAAGGATGTGCAGATATGAAAATAGAAGTCAGTGTGGGTGTAGAATTCCAAGTAGAGTGTTATATACAAAAGGGGAAAGAAATGTAATATGAGTTATACAAAATAAGGTAATGGTTTTCTAAATAATATTCTATTATTTTTCTAATAGCTTTTAATGCTTTACCTGAGTTAAGCATTGAATTTAACACCAACCTTCCTAGCAACCCAATGATAAAAAGAAAAAAAAAATAACATAACACATCTTTAACAGAAGTTCCTCACCTCTTTCTTTTTTCTTTCATCTTACTACTTTCTAGGAGAGTTTTGTAATGTAGTTCTTTAAATCAGGAAGAGAGTTACATAATGTACAATGTCTTAAACAGCAGTTTTTCATCATCATTCCTTATAGACTTGACCCAATTAGTGAATCACTCCATGGTTAAGTCAACAGCCAGATGTCTGCCAGACAGCATAGTGATTGTGGTGTTATATATAGCCCTAAAAAGCTAATAGTGAGGGCACAGATCTAATTAATGAGCAAGTTCTTTGGATCTGGTCAACTGAAGTTCCAGGGACTCAATAATCCATATATCCTTGCATTTTAAGTGTGTATTTCTTCATGGTATGGATCTGCATATAATAAATTATGAATACCAAGCTCTAGTTCAGAAATGAAAAGGAAATAATGCTGTCATATTTTTAAAGGTAAGAAAACTATTTTTGCTTCTGAATTGATGAGCCATTTTTGTCTGGGTACTTCAGTGCCTGGAAACCCTCCCAAGTCAATGCCTACCCACTGCAGCTCCTGCTGGTGAACAATCTCACTGAAAGCTACAACATGGTCTCTGTTTACCCTGCAGCTACAGACATTTTGTTTCCCAAGATCTCTTATTCTACAGATATACTTACACAGCCAATTAGATATTAAAAAAAAACACTCCAGAATAAATTGTCATCCAGCATCAGTAGCTGTATTTCAAATGTCCTGCCAGACAATCGGAGAGCTCTTTATCTCTATTATATAAGCTCAAACTAAGGAAATCATAGAAGCAGAAATTGAGATCCCCTCTCTCCTCATCAAATGACACCATTTTTGTTCTGCAGGACAATTTCCTTTACATGTTTCCATTGGGCATCCCTGAGATGCTCTGAGCACTTATTCACACAGATATGTGAAACACAAGACACTCTTAATCTCCATGACTCAATCTAGCATTACTTCCTGTTAGATTGTTATTGCTATAGAATGCTTGTATATCTTCTTTCCTTCAGTTCCTTGGTCAACAGCTCTCCCTTCCATCTTCACTATTAGACAAGGAATTTTCCTTTGTAATACTGTTCTCACGTGGCCTTCATCCTCTCCACCCATTCATGGCACCATACTGTCTGTGTGACTTCCAAACCTGACTCAGAAGGAGGAGGCCTAAAATATGTACATATATTTTCAAAGTACTATTTTCCTCCGAGCTACAGTCCCAACTCTATTTTTTATTCTTTATTTTGAAACAGGGTCTCACTAAGTTGCAGAGGGCCTCACTATGCAGCTGAGGCCTTGGTTTGTGATAAGCTAACTTTTAAGAGGATCCCTTACAGGTGAACAGTCCCTTTCCCTCTGCTGCTTTTGAGATTCTCTCATTGCAATTTGACTTTCAAAATTTGACTATGATGTGTTTAGTTACAGATCTTGAATTTATCCTACATAGAGTTCATTGTGTTTTTTGGATGTGTAGATTAATGCTTCTCCACAAATGTGGGAAGTTTTCTTTTTCTTTTTTTCAAATATTATTTGTTCCTCTTTGTCATGTTTTTCTCTTGTTGTCTTTCCAAGATTCCTATTATCCATATGTTAGCAGTCTGGTGGTAGTTTGAAGGTCTCTGAGCCTCTGTTCATCTTTATTTTTTAGTCAAAATGTATCATCTTAATTGACATGTCTAACTTGTTGATTTTTCTGCCCACTCAAATATGCTGTTGAGTCCTTCTAAAGTTTCTTTTCTTTTATTTCAATTATTGTAATCTTCAACTGCTGAATATCTATTTCGTTATCATATAATTTCTATATCTTTACTGATATTTTCCATTTAGAGAAATACTATTCTCACAATTTTCTTTAAAACTTGTTAGACATGCTTTTCTTTGGTTCTTTTTTTTATAGTATACCTTTATTGGTGCATTATAGTCTCACATAATGTAGTTCACTTGAAAATATTTATAAAGGCTGATTCAAAATCTTTGTCTAGTACAAAATACAGCATCTGGGCTTCCTCATAACAGTTTCAATTAACTGATTTTTTTCCCTATACAACAAATATACTTTACTGTTTGCACATCTCCTTTGTTACTATTGTTGTTGAAAAGTGTATATTTTAAATAATGGTTACTCTAGAATGAGTAGTCTGGAATATTATTTCTGTTATTGATCATTGATTACATTGCTAATCTGATATAATCCATGAAGTCGCAATTATTTTCTGTGCGTGGCCACCTAAACGAGGCTCAGTCAGCATGGTCATCAGCTAATGATTAAACGAAGATTTCCTTGAAGATCCTGAACCAATAAGGGGCTTGCTCTGTGCCAGTAGCTGTGTGTGTGTGTGTGTGTGTGTGTGTGTGTGTGTGTGTGTGTGTGTGTGTTTGTGTTGGTGCATACCTCAAACATTGTACCAGTTTGCCATTGCATTAGCTCTGGCTCCCAGCTTGCAGTGATTACAGACATTTCTTCACCTGAGCCATCTCCTTCTAGACCCCTAAGAATATGCCAGAGCTTTTCAAGACCCTCTGAACATCTCATGTCACAGGTTTTCCTTTTATGTTTTTGCCAAGCTTCTTGTTTACCCACCTGTTCTTGTCTCTTCAGATAGCTGCAATGTTAAGCCAGTGCTGCTGATTGTTTTTATTTATTTTTTTATTTTTACAAAGCTCAGACAATAGGGCTTTTAGCAATGAGGAGGTGGGGAAGCTCTGAGGCATATGAAATGAAAGCTCTGGAAATGGATCTTTTTCAGAGACCTCAAAAAAGGTCAAATAATAACAATTCTCTGGGGATTCAGCTCTTTGGGGAAACTCAAGTATATCCTATATTCTCCAGTGACTGTTAGACTATTAATTTCAAAGTTTGCTTGCTTGGATGACTGATGGCTTTCAAGTCTATCCTAGAACTAAGGAGAAGAGGATAGGAATAGAGCAAATTTAAATGCCATAAATACTGTTCCTCTTTCCCAATCAATTGTTTTCTTTGAGCAAATACTCCTCAGATTATAGCATCCCTTTGGTTAGTTACCATTGTTATAAAGAAGTTGATATTGACAGTTTTTGAAAGTTTTCTCATTTTTTTATGACAGTTTGGATTTGGGAATATTCTTTCAGTGCCACTATAAAAAGTAAATTAATTTTAACAAAAAAGAGCAATTTATCTGAAATGTAAAATTAATATAATAACTTTCTAAAATTAAATTACTAAACTTATACTGACAAATCATAAAAATGAATAAAAAATAAGTCATAAATTTTATTTTTAGGAGATATGATTATTCATTTGAAATGAGAGAAAATAAAGATTTTTAAAATTGCATTAGATAAAATGTATTGATAGTACACTCTAATAATTTTGCAGCTTTTCTATTTCAATAATATCTGATAATTTTGAAAGTACATATTCATGTAGCTATGTCTATATTGGGTCAAACATATGACTAAAAGCTAAATAATATTTTTTATAGCATAAAAACCCATGCTTGGATTAATCTTTTAAGCTTTAAAACAACTGTTCGCTGAAAGAGAATTAAAATACCTCAGAGGGCCATAATGGTTCTGACATAGCAATATTGAATAAATAAGAATATGATTTTTCAAGATTGCTAATCATTGTCTGATCTACAATGATTTGACATTTTACAATTTTCTATTGAAAGTTTTACCTAATAAATTTATGTGCATCTCTAAAGACTCATGAATATATACTTTTTAAGAAGATCCAATTACACCTGTATATAAGAGCTTTTAGTAATGAAGTACTGCCTTTAACTGTCATATACACTAGTCATCTTGTATGACTCTGATTACTTGCCCTGCCGTGATTCAATTAACCTGTCATCCAGTGCTCCGACAAAGGACACAGAGCATTACACATCATGAATGGCTCTCTAGCAAACTCGCTCAAGTGTGGTAAATACATTACGTGGGCCTTGTGCAGAAGGGAACTCATAAAGGTACAATTCTCCTATCCCTTTGTGTTTGGTTAAATTCTTCTCAGTAATCCAATTCACCATGCTTTCTCAACTCCCAACAACCCCTCTCAGTCAAAAAAATTGACCATACCAAACAGATATTATAGTCTGGGATGTTACATTCCAGTCACATTTATTCTTTTACTGCAGGGAAGCCTCCCAATGACTATTAACTTAACAAGCTATACTGAATATTTATGCAACATTTCTTTAGAATACTTGTTCTCAAACCGTTTTTTCCCTAGTACTAATAGGTTTCTGACTCTTACACATAGCTTTCTAAATATAAACCATGCCCATTTTTTATATATATTTTGCATTATGTTTGGCTAAATTGTTCAATGCTCAGATGACAAAGTCAGCATTTTATTTCCTTTTAATTTGAGATTTCTTTCTCAACTTTACTGAGTGAAGGCAATGGGTCCAAAGTGTGATAGTGACAGATTAAATTAGACCCTTTAACTTGCTGACTTAGGGTTATTCAAGATCATCTTCTCATTGGGGATTCTGCTTGGGTAATGTATTTGAAGAGCTTTTTTTTAAGTATGAAGAATTACTTTCTGCTTCATTGTTTTGCTTATGTAAATATAATTAATTCATTAACTGTTGCCAGAAAGCAATGTGACTGATATTAAGTGATTTTTCTACATCGGATTTCAGAGATCATTATTTTATTTTCCAATTAAGGGCCAATTTACTGCTAATCATAGAGCCATCTGTGAGAAAATCAGTGTCCTTCAATCTGAAAAATGAGAAGCTTATACCTCAGATCAGAAGGAGCAATGCAGCCTATCTATCCCATGGTAAAAACATTTTGGAACCCAACAAATCTAGAGTCTGAATCCTGGGTTAATATTTACTATGACTTTATGACTTTAATTGCGATATTTTACTTTTCCTAGACTCAATTTCCTCATGTGAAACTCAAAATTGATGGTAATGTTTTACATCATAGGTTTCTTATGAGGATAAAATGATGTAATGCACAAAAAATTTATAGTGTCTGAAAAATGGTTAGTATATAATAGGCTTTGTGTGTGTGTGTGTGTGTGTACACTTAGTATCTTTCTCTTTCATGCACACACACACACACACACACATACACACACAGTGTAAATCAATTAAATAGAATACACTATATTGAGACAAAAGTATCTTCTTTACCTGAACATAATGATGTACTCATTCAGTTATTCTCAGTATTTATAGAAAACCTATTGTTAGATGAATATATCAAGCAAAATGAGGTGCCTGAGTCGGGCGTGGTAGCACACGCTTATAATCCCAGTACTTGGGAGGCTGAGACAAGAGGATCCAGGTTCGCGACCAGCCTCAGCTACTTAGTGAAACCCTCTGCAACTTAGTGAGACCCTCCAACTTAGTTCAATCCCTAGTTCTGTAGAAAAAAAGAAAAAAAAAATGAGGTGACTGACTGAGCAATTAGTTTCTTTCCTAACCATTTTGGGAAAGCATTGAATCTCACTGCTTTTAATTTTGTTTCTTTATCTGTTCAATTGCTTATATTTTTGCAAACTGTCAAATTGGAAAGTAAGCAGGGAATATTAATCTGAGCTGAAAGTAGTCACAGTTAGTGAATTCTTAAGTAACCTGTGAAGAAAACTTACTGATAAAAGAAAAAATAATCTGATGTCCTAAATTTAATAAAAAGGACCACAGAATAGAGAGGAGGAGAGATGGGGAAGGTTAATCATTTAACAGCTATGAGGTCAAGCTGAATAAACAACAAAAGACGGTATCACATTCTTGAATATAAGACAAAACCTTAACTGGAATCTCATTGGCTGCCACATCCTGCTTACGATCCAATCAATCCATAAAAAAAAAAAAAAAAAACAGTATTTTTATGAACTGCCTCATTCCACAAAACTTTCCCTGCTGAAAGTTATCTTGCTTCTCTTATCTATGGTTATGTATAGCTAATATAGAATCAATATAAATAAAATATTTTCTTTCCTCATTTTTTCCTTATAAGAATATTCTTAACTTTAGGTCCTGTGGACAGTATTGTATTTCCAACTGCTACCATCCCTGCTGGCTGAGAGGAGTGGGAACTTTTCCCAAGACCTGGTACTTTTTTGGCAAGCATTTATAATGGCCCTTTATTTCAGAGATTCCTCAGTCTCAGGAGTTATTGTTTAATACCTGTAGTGGTATTAAACAAGATAAGGACTAGAAGTAAACGGATTTCATTTTTGTTATTGATGATATTATTGTTTTATATTTATATTATAGAATTTTGTATTATTATTAAATTTCATATTTATTATTAGAACTTCATTATTACATTCTTTTATTAAATAATTACTTAAAAATTTAGGTCTCTGACAATAACTTGGAAGAAAATTTATATGAATTATTATACTCTTACCTCTATTCGACTGAAATTAGCAGTAAATATTTCTTAAAATGCTGATTAAATGAATGAAATAGTAAATGCAAAAATATATCTAAACATTGACTTCCCAAGAAAAATGCCTAAAGCAGCTCTTGACATAGGGTAGCAGCTATGTATACTCTCTATTTTCATCTGTGAAATAGAAAGATCATATAGGACTTTATTATTAGTATTACCAGTGTTAGTCACAAGGTACTTCATATATTAGAAATGAACTATAGTTTGATTAAAAGTTTAATAATGACTAGAATAACATAGGATACTTGTTTTTGCCAAATGGGAAAAATGTTGGTATTTAATTTTTTAAAACTACTATAAATGGATCCATGCCCCAAATGCTATTTTTTTCAACTGTATGTACCACATTTAATATTGACAAGGTATACTATTACAATGTCAAAATCTAATTCACTTATTCAGAATACTAAGCTTCTTTTTGGCTCTTTTTTTAATTAATTATTTCAGTCTTCATTCTCACTGCTGTGACCCAAAATACCCGAGGATACAAACTAGAGGAAGGAAGATTTATTTGCTCATATTTCTGGAGACTTCAGGGGTTCAGTTTATATTGGGCCAGGTGAAGGCTGTGGAACTCAGAGCATGGCACAGGGAGTAGAGAGAGTGCATGTAAGGGTTCTGCTCTGTCATCACTGAGGAGGTTCGAGAGAGAGAGAGAGAGCAAGGGGAGAAGGGACTATATGTAATCTCCAAAGCCGCACCCCAGGAACTCCTCCTCAGCAACCAACCCCACCTCTAATATGGCCACCTTATCTACATAAGATCTAACTCCAAAGAGTAACATTAATTGAACATTTCATTAAAACCATTACTTAATCTTAAATATTTTCTTGTCTTCCAACATTTTTGGAAATTCTGTGAGCATCACTCTTTCAAAAATAGGGTTTTTGTTTATTTCGTTGTTTCATGTTTGTATAGCTAATCAAAGGAAATTCAATTTAAACATTAATGTTATTATAAAATGTTCTGCAAATCAAAGCAACGATGATTCAAGTATAACTTTCAAATGTCTAATCAAAATCAATTGTTACATGTGTGTTCCATCTTTTAATGTGCTCAAGAACATGTTATAGTTAAGTGAGATTAGTCAGTCACAAAAAGTAAAAAATCATATGCTCTCCCTAATATGCGGAAGCTAGGGAGAAAATGGGACTGCAGCTGAAGAAGGAGAAACCTTAGGTGAGCAAAGAAGTTGACTTAACTGAAGGTGATGGGGGGCACCCTAATGCATATGATGTACTTTCACAAACATATCAAAGTCAATCACTAAACTGAATCTGAGAAGGAGGGAGGACGAGGGAGTGGAGTGGGAATTGGGGAAGGGTTAAATGAGAAATATGTGCATGTATGCCTTTACAAGCTTGTACCTAACAAAGATGTATGACTACAATGCACCAATTAAAAAAAAACAGTAAAGAAAAGAAAACTCCAAGTTTTGTTCTTTCCTCAAGCTCTATCTTTAGAAAATATTAGAATTAAAAAATAATCATACACAATCTCAGGACCATTTGCAGTTATTGAAGGCCATGTGAATAATGCACCTAACTGTGAATATAAAGTATTTTGATTATTTGAAAAAAATAAAGTTATTGGTTTCTCCTTGCACTTGAACAGGAGATTCAAGGGAGACTAGCCAGGGGAAGAGAAACTATGTGTAACCCCAAAGCCACACCCCAGTCCTGCCTCTAAATGTATTGAAATTAGTTTGAATAAAATAGAGAATTAGTACAGTGATCCTTAAAATACAAACTTACAGCCATTATTTTTAAAAAATCTTTATCAACAGCAACAATAATTTATTCTGAATATGAGAAGCTTTGGCTCAAAATTGATTGTGAATATTTTTCTCTACACAATTTTACACATACTATGACTTTAATGTATCATTTTTGTCAATTCAAAATAAATCTCTAGGGTTACTCTCTTTTGTAGACCCCTCTCCCCTGTGTGGAGGAAGCTGTTTTTGTCTTCTATCATTCCTTGGCTTAAAATAAATCTTTTTTGATTTCCTATAAAAAATCTCTCTAAAAAAAACAATAACATAGAAACATTTAAGACTTAGAAAACACTATATGTGTCGAAAGTATATTTCTCTAACACATACTCTTTGAAGAATTCCCAGCACCATTTACCAACTATGCTCCCACATGGAGATTTTATTGCTATGAAAATTGGAAAATAAAATAGGTACTTTTATTTGTTAATTGTTTTAGTCAGCATTCTCACCACTGTGACACAAAACCCGAAGACAACAACTTATATAGGAAGATTTATTTGCTCAGTTCTGGAAATTTCAGGGGTCCATTCCATATGAGGTCATGTGAAAGCTGTGGAGCTCAGGCCATGGTGTTGGGAGCAGAGGGAGAGAGAGAGAGAGCACACAAGGGCTCTGCTCTGCCATCATGGAGGAAGTTCAAGAGAGAGCTAGCAAGGGGAGGAAAGACTAGGTGTAACCCCAACGCCACACCCCAGGGACTCCTCAGCAAGCCCTGCCTCTAAATGTGTTGAAATTAGTTTGAACAAAATAGAGAATTAGTACAGTGATTCCATAAAATTAACATGGTTTTTAATTTTTTTCCTCTTTTAATTTGTTGGTTTCTACTGGATATAGTAGATGTTTTAATTATGGATGGATGGAGTAATATACTAAAGTAATATATCAAATATACTAAATGTAACCAGATACATCATCCTAGGATGACTAACTTTTAAGCTAAGCAGAGAAAATATATATCTCAAGGTAAAAATTAATCTTTGAATGAGAAAATTGATTTTATTCTTTTTGAGAAAAATGTCCAAGTATTTTAAATTTAATAGACTTTAGCACATAACTAAAAAATACGGATCATTAATTTTTACCAACTACACCTATAATATTTTATGTGCACTTGCTATTCAAATGTTTGGGAAAATAGAATATATGTATATATTCTATTTATATATACACACATATATATGTACCTATTTTTGAAATTTTATTGAAAACATTTATTTATAATACTATTACATATGTTATTACATATTTTCAATATTGTATTGAAGCATTTATTTTCAATACTAGGATATAAAGTATATTATATGTAAAAGTTACATATATATGGTTTTTTTGGTGTGTACTAGGAACTGAACCAGTACATTTTATCTTTGAGCTACACCCTCAGCCCTATTTTATTTTCTTATTTTGAAAAAGAGCCTCACTAATTTGCAGAGAGCCTGGCCAAATTGCTGAGGGTGGCCTCAAACTTGATCCTCTCTTTTTAACCTCCCAAGTACTGGGATTACAGGCATGTGCCACCACTCCTAGCTAACAAAATATACCTTAAAATTAGTAAATGACAATCTAATTTAGTCATATTACTTACATTTTATATGCCTGGTTTTTTTTTTTCCCCAGTGATTCATTATTTCATTCAATTTGTTGGATCAGAGAATTTGAAGCAATCCTTTGAGAATAAATGCTCACAGAATAGGAAGAAGCAGTAGAAAACCAAAGCACAGAATTTCAAAGCATGGTCAGTCAACCAGGTCAATTGCTCCAGACTAAGGCACAGAAATGACCTTAAATGCTATGTCAGTATAATGAAAGAGACTGAAATTAAACCGCACCAGTCAAGAAAGAAACATGGCTTGAAAGCAGATAAAGTAAATCTGAAAGATTGCACTTCAAATATCAGAAATAGAAGTGCTCAAGAACCATTTTCCAAAATTTAATAGTAAAGGGAAAAGAGATAGTTAGCACTTGAAGGAGAAGAAAAACTGTTTAGAGATTGTTCCTAGAAAAGGAAGACAAAAATTTTCCATAAGTCTTTGAAAATGAGGGAGAGACAAAGATTGGAGAGAAAAAATTAATGATTAGAATGTCATTTGTAGTGAGGAAACTTTTTTTTTTTAATTTGCTTCTATTGGTGCATTAGAGTCTCACATCATAATGTAAATCATGTTGACAATGACATACACGCACACAGCACTTGGTGGCCACTCCTCCTCCCCCACCCCCCCTCTCCTGTTCCCAATACAGGGTACTGAGATTGACATTGGTATTTTCACATACATACACATAATTGATGGTAGTATTTCCATTAATCAACCTCAGTCGTCCCCCTCCCCTTCCCTTAGACCACTTCCCTGGTTCCAGTGAGGTTTCTGTGAGGAAATTTTTGACAAAGAGAACATTGGAGACAGAATCAGGAGAGAAAATTAGTCTTTTACACCATATTATGTGTCTATTTACTTCTGTCTCCCACTGTGGGAGGCTGATTAAAAAAGAAATGGCTCTAAAGTTCCATACAACTCTGTGTTTTTCCACATCTTTGAATATTTCTTTCCAGTATTTTTCATTAAGAGATGGAATCTAATTTCCCACCCACCCTTTGAATATAAGGTGGTCTTATGACTTATTTGACTGATAGAATGAGCTGCATAGAAAGTGCAACACTTTCAAGTTCTCTCTCTCTCTCTCTCTCTCTCTCTCTCTCTCTCTCTCTCTCTCTCCTCTGTTTTTCTCTCTGTCATTCAGTCTTTGCCCTCTGACTTTGAGGACACACCTAGGATAGCTTTCTCTTGGGTATTGACTGAGACTATTATAAAGACCAAGTCTAGTCAGCTAGAGGACAAGAGCTGACACGATATTGATGATATTGAAACAAATTATCCTACCAAGGTCATCTTAGAGCAGCTAGCCCATAGGTCGCCTGCCAGAAACCCACAAGCACATGAGAGATACTAGTTGAGATCAGCTAAGCCTGGGTCATGTCGGCAAAACCATATGCCAGCCCATAGACTAAATAAATAAATAAATATTTATCTCAGTATGCCACCAAGTGTTTTCTGGTTGTTTGTTATGTAGCATCATTGTTGTTATTGATAAGGGATACATCCACACAAAATTAATATGTCTTTGAAATACAAACAATGTATCATTTAAAGTCATAGACCTGCAATCTATCCTAGACCTTGGGATAATAGATATTGGAATATATTTGTTTCATGAATGTACAGATGGCAGATGTATACATATATAGATGAATAGATGAGATATTAAAAATAGAGAGTAGCAGAGGTTACCTGTTGGATACTAGTAAAAGATAGTCTAATTTTAGATTGCCATATATTAGGAGGAGTTAACTTGATATGTATATGAACAATGTGGATGTGTGTGTGTGTGTGTGTGTGTGTGTGTGTGTGTGTTTCTGATTTTTATGTAGTTATAAAAGGATTGGTTTTAGCTTAGGAAACTATACATTTAAAAAGAGCTTTCACATATTTCATTCTCCTTTGATTTTCAGTGAATGTGTGTCTAGGTAAGAATTTGCATGCATATTTCATAGATGTGAAAAACGTGCTTTAGTGGGAACTAAACTTATAACTTATACACTCTGATTTCTAGTATCATTAATATCAGATTTTTCATTATATAGCAAAGACTGACTCATAGCTAAAGCAATTGGTAGAATGAGAAATATTGGAGGATTTTAACAGGAAATAATGATGAATATTTTTAAAATGCTAAAGCAACATACTGCCATAAATTAAAAAGTCAGATAGGCATGGTGGCACGTATCGGTAATCACAATCCTGGGATTCTGAGATGGGAGGATCATAGGTTGGAGGTCAGTCTCAACAACTTAGTGGAATCCTCTACAATTTAGAGATCCTGTTTCAAAAAGTGAAAAAAATAAAAAATAAAATGGAAGGAACTGGAAAACATGTTAAGTGAGATTAGTCAGTCACAAAAAGTAAAAAATCGAATGCTCTCCCTAATATGTGGAAGCTAGGGAGAAAGTGGGACATAAGACGGACTCCAGATGAAGGAGAATCCTTAGGTGAACAAAGAATTTGACTTAAGGGAAGGTGAAGGGGGTAGGGAGGACACCCTAATGAACATGATGTACTTTCTATGAACACATCTAAGTCAATCACTAAACTGACCTTGAGAAGGAGGGAGGAGGAGGGAGTGGGGCGGGAATTGGGGAAGGGTTAAATGAGAAATGTGTGCATGGA
>PVLC010020977.1:0-28560 GCA_004027655.1 Graphiurus murinus
TCTCTCTCTCCTCTCATGCTAAGGATTGAACCTTGAACCTAGGGGTGTTCTACTTTGAGCTACACTCACAGCCCTATTTTTTTTTAAACAAGGCTTTGCTAAGTTGCTGAGGACCTTACTAATTGCTGAGACTGGCCTTAAACTTGCAATCCTCCTCTTCCAGCCTCCCAAGTACAGTGATTTACTGGTGTGCACCACCACACCCAGTTACCTATCATTCTTATTCAGGGCCTTCATTCTACCTGGGCATTTTACAATGAGAACAGCAGCTCTTAACAGAAATTACCATCTTGAGTTCTTTTTCCACCAAAATGCACTTGGCTGAGCCTCCTGATAATTGTTTTTGCTGTTTTGTCAGATAAATCCTTTACAGAGGTCAGTAGGCAGTCAGCGCCTTCAGAAATATGTTCCAGGATGTGTGGACAAGGAGCTTTGAGGAGTTCATCAAGCTCAACAGTCCAGAACTGTGCATGTTCCTGTCAGTAAGCTGATGAGGAAGAAAGAAGACAACTATAGATTCCAAGAGGTTAAACCCAGAGAACAAATCTTGACAGGGCCATTTGTTTGGACAAATGGCCTCGAGAAGTTCTATTTCCTCATTGCTGTGAATAAAGGGAGAATACTCAACCTGTCCAAACCAAGGATAATTTCTATAAAAAAAAAGTCAGAAGGGTAAAATACCTTTAACCTTCCAATGATTCCAGTACTTGAGAGATTGAGACATGAGGATCACAGGTTCAAAGCCAGCCTCAGCAATTTAATGAGACCCTTAGCAACTTAGAAAAACCCTGTTTCAAAATAAAAAATAAAACAGGGGGCTGGGGTATAGCTCTGAGGTAGAATGCCTCTGGGTTCAATCACCAGTACTCCAACTAAGGCACTCCAACAGTTGTGGCAATAACATGTCTATCTTCGACTGATACACTGTGCATGCTGGGCTCTGTTGTACATGCTTTCCCCATATTCATTTACTAAATCTCCTCTAAAAATCCTAAAAGGGGTATAATAATTTGATCTCCAATTTGTAAAAGACAAAAGTCAAAAAAATCAAGGCACAGGAAGTTCCAGTCACTTGACTATGGATACCTTGCTGGAGGGGGGCACACCTGAAGTCCGGGCAGCCTGCTCCCTGCACCCCAGGGCCTCTACAGCACCCCACAGCAGGTCTGCGATGGGATTTGGCCACAGGAACAGGTGTTCAAAATTAATGCAGTCAAGTTGAAATGAAAACTCAGATAGTCCTATGCAGTCATTGGCAAAGCCCTTCACTAGGACCTTCTGGATTCCCATTTTTTGGTTTTGTTTTCATAGTCAAAAAGAGAAAAGGCAGAGTGAAACCAACATATGCTCTGGACCAGCACCAGTGAGGTGAGGCCCATCAGCATCAGCATGACTGGAGAAGAGCTGGTTAGGACTGCAAATCCGGACACCCCTCCCCAGGTCTTCTGGTTGAGAATCCTTGGGGATGAGCTCCAGATGGAGGGATACACAAGCTCCCTGGGTGATTCTCATAGACGGTGGTATCTGGGAGCTGCTTTAAAGTGTGCAACTATCCCCATGCTTAGTACAGGAACCTTACCTCTGCCTCATAAAGTAGATACGATTTCACCCATTCTATAGTGGAGGAAAGGAAGACAGAGAGGCTTGTCAGGTAAAAGTCTTTCTCATTCATCACTACCCACAAGTCTTTCATCTACACCCAGTTACGTGGAATTCACATTCTCATGATGAATTTCCTCTGGTTAGAAGCTCCTTTATTTATTTGTTTATTTTCTGAAAGGAAAGGGGTAGGCAGTACATCAGGGAATTGAATGAGAAACATAGGACACGATATTGGGGGCTGGAAAGGAGAGACCCTGTAAGAATGTGGTTCATATAGAACACTGTGGTTGCTCATCCCCCAGGCCTGCTGTTGGATCATTAACTGAGCGACCTTCCCCATATGCCCCTCTGACTTCCAATGTAATTTTTTTTAAAGATTTCTTTTCATTGGTACATTATGATTATATGTAATAGTGGGAATTTGTTGACACATATTTGTACAAGCACGTAATATGATTTGGTCAATTTCATTCCCCACTACTTCCTATAATCCCAGCTACCTGGGAGGCTGAAAAAAAAAAAAAGGAGGATTGCAATTTTGAGGCCATCCTTGGAAACTTAAAGAAACACTGCCTCAATTATTTTTAAATTGTTTTTAAGGAATTAAGGATGTTGTCTAGTGGTAGAGTGTCCCTGGGTTCAATCTCCAGTACCACAAAAAAAACCCAGAAAAACAACCAAAGTAATTATTCCATGAGTTTTAGGAACCTAAGCATTTGCCAGATTTTGACTAGAATAATTTGTTAAGAAATGCATTTTAGGATTCTAACCCCTCTCCCATTCTGCTTCCTTTGAGATACCTAAATGTGGAGATGGTCCAGTTGAGCATCTTTGTGTTGCTGAATTGCAGATAATGTGGGCAAACAAGAGACCATTTTTCATTTTGGCCTACTTTTCAAAGCAGCAAACCTTTAAAAAAAAATATCGTGATAGAAAAATGAACTAATCCCACGGTTGCATTAAGAAGAAAAAAAGAGAGTGTTTAGGATTCAAGTGGACAGAGTCCATGTATTCCTACAGAGAACTGAACCAAGAGGAAGTAAGCAAAAAAAAAAAAACCCTGATCATTTCAAACAAAGGATAATTAAGGTCTGCAGGAGAGGACATTGTATATTTTCCCAACCATGCCTTCAGTGTTCTCCATTTATACTACGGTGACTACCCAGGGCTTACTAAAGGCAATATGTTCTGAGCTTGGCACACAGAACACAATCCCACAGAAAAAGGCATTATCATTATCCCGCTTTTCAGTTCAGGAAACTGAAGGTACAGACACTGACATCCCACCCCAGGGCACACACCTGGTAGAAGGTTCGTCTACTGTTCGTATTCCTTCTGGTCTGATTTCAGAGCCCGAGTAAACTAACACATTGCATATGCCCTTCCTCCTCTAAGCTCAGTGGTGACCCAGGCTTTGGATAGCCGTGGAGGGAAGTTTTGGATCATCTCAAACCAGTGCTTCTCACACTTCATTGTGCATGGAAATCAGGTAGAATCTTTAAAGGCGTCTGGGGTGAGGTTCGAGGATTCGAATGCTAACAGGCTCCTGGTGTTCCTGCTGCTGCTGCTGTTGACACCGGCTCCTGCTTTGAGGCAGCACCAGGGCTTCAGAGCATCAAAGTCTGTGAAGTCCAGCTGCAGTTCAGCAGGTCACATCTCCACCTACTTCCCTTGATGAGCCGGACACCTCCAGACGCTGCACATTACCCCTCGGAGGTCAGCTCACTTAGTTAATGAGCTCCAGTTTCATTGATTGACTCACAGTGGATGGAATTACCAAAAAAAAAAAAAAAAAAAAAAAGGATAAAAAGAATCTCTTTGTCTCTTCCCTGATTTCTTTCATGCTCTGGAGCAGGCTGTGAAATAGGTAATTCATGCTGGAAGTTACAGATTACACATTTATTTAGATAACTGACTGTAATAATAATACTCCACGGGAGGCCACATGAGGTTTCCTGGTCTCCCGAAGGCTGAAAATCTGTCCAAATGTAGCAATTATGCAGTTTTCAGTAGTCACCTTGCACAACCCCAGGTAGAAGAGTGATCAATCCTCATGGTATTAAATGTGAATCTGGCTGGTGACCCATTGGCGTCCTCTACAAAGGCTCAGTAGCTCTTTTACATTTCCTTTCTGGGCACACAGCAGAAAGCGGAACTGTGTAATTAATCCAACGAGCTACACATGTCAGCATCAGCGAGGTTGTGGTTCTCTGATTACCTTTCCACCCTGCGTGAGACTCAGGCTGAGGACAGTGCCATCTACGGCCATCTTGGCAGCTGCTGCTGGGAATTTGTTCTAGTAATCCTTAACAACCTTTATCCATTTTACTTTTTAAAACATTTTATGATGAAAAAAAAAAAACATTTTTCAAATGCATACAACAGTTGTTGGGATACTATAATAAAATCTCACCTCTGAATCACCTGACCAGAAACTAGCAATTTGTGGCCAGTCTTATTTCGTACACACACTCAACCACTTTCCCCTCCAGCCCCCTTGCATCTGTAAAATGTTTAGTAGCAGCACTTCTTTTGTATTGATAAGAAGGGGAAGTGTTAGCCGATCCTGGGCATATAGAGATTTTCATGATCCCTCAAATGAACTTCTGGGGGTGACCCAACTCGACAGATGACACTGGTTGCTCCAGTTGGAGCTGTGACCAGTCATTCCTACTCTGCTCTGCCATGGTAGTCATCTGCCACCCTCACCAGAGGCCAGATCAACAGGGTCTGCCCACTCCTGGCCTTTGAGCCTCACAAACTGTGAGCTAAATAAACTTCTCTTCCCTTCACAAGTATCTTGCATCAGGTATTACATTATAGTGAGGAACGACCGGCTAATATACCTCCCAATAACTTAGATTATCAATATTTCCTTCAAAATATATGAAGAAATTCCTCATCAACTCTTTTCAGTTGCAGGAAGGAATTTCCAATTTGCCACATATTTTCTTTTTCTAAGAATATATTGTAGGTCATGTCAACATCAATTTCCAAACATAATCATGTAAATATGCCACAAAGGGATATTTTATGACTTTTATTTGGGATGAGGTCAACATTGTTTTTTTTGTTTTTTTTTTTTTAATCTTGATGATGAGGAAGAGAAACTGAGGAGACATATTAGTCAAGGAAATTCAATAAGACACCTGCCTGAGCTCACATTTTGCTGACAAGTAAGTTCCAAAACGAACTCTGGTCCAGAGGAGATGCTATGACCAATGTTCTGACCACTTCTCTCACTTACATTTTGACTTCCTTCTATGCCCACCTACCCCAAGGAAGCTGCCTTTCTGAAATTCCACAATAAAACTCTGAGAAACTAGGCATTCCCCAAATTTTCTGGGCCTATAATCTTAAAAGAGGCATGCCCACATGGAGTAACTCCGCAAACTAAGAAGCTCTCTCTCTCTCCAGAAAAGTAAAGCATGAAAATAATCAACAAATCCACTCCCTCAAAAGCAATAGAGCTGGACAAAACTGTCAAAAACAGTAATTTCAGTTCTCTGGAAATTGGTCAAAGACACAAAAGAAACACAGACACACGTTGAAACTACTGAATTTCTGTTAAGAAGAAAGCATCTTCTCCCTGGGCCATCTCCAGTCCCTACCAGTTCGGTGAGCATAGTTTTTCAACTAAGAAAGAGATTAGTGCCCTTGTAACACAAGCCCTATTCAGATCCCAGGGCCCTTCTGTCATGTGGGGTTTAGAACAAAAAGATAACCATGTACCAGGAAAAGGGCTCTCACAAATCCTCATCTGCCAGCACCTTGATCTTAGACTGAGCTTCCAGAATTGTGAGATATACATTTCTATTGTATATAAGCTATCCAGTCTCTGGTATTTTGTTATAGCTGGCCTAATGGGCTAAGATACCAAGTGGATCTCCAGAAAAGATAGCCCTATTCAAAGACTTTAAATTAACAGACATTAATTTTTAAAGTACTATAAAAGCCTATCAATTTTAAAAAGTATTATAGAACAGAAATTCAAGAGTAGCACTATTCAATATAACTTTCTGCAATGAAGAAAATATATAGCTTTGCAGTCTAATATGGCCTGTGCTTTTAAGTACCCAAAATGTAGTGAGTATGACTGAGAAACTGGATTTTTTTATTCTATTTCATTTTTATTAGTTAAAATTAAAACAGTCATATTTGGCTAGTGGTCACCTTATGAGATACCACAAATCTAGATAGACTCTCAATATATACCCTGATTTAGTTTATGGAAAATGGTCATTTCAATGCAATGGGAAAGGAATGGATAATTATCTCAAACTAGAGAATATCTTTTTTATGGTTTCCAACTCAAAAAAATACAAATTAAGGTAATGTGATACTATTTTTACCCAATTAGACTGGCAAAAGGAAAATTTCACCCATTATTAAACAAATTATTTGCTAACAGATAAAGGAATGAGGGAACTTGATCCTTAAGACACTAATTGAAATATTAAGAAATCTGGTTTCTGGGGAGGAAACTGCATACCAAATAATTTAAAAATGTTGTTGATAGTTGACTGAGCGATTCCACTTGTAGGAAATGGCGCTGAGCAAGCAACTTGAAATGATACTAGTATTTCTATGGTTTGAATGTGTCTCCAAATTCTCTGTGTTGAAACTTAATCCCCATTGTGGTGATACCTAAGAGGCACGGGCTTCTGGAAGAGGTTAAATCATAAATACATGGGTACCTTAGAAATGGGCTAGACGAGCCGGGCGTGGTGGCGCATGCTTGTAATCCCAGCATTCTGGAGGCTGAGACCAGAGGATCCAGGTTCGCGGCCAGCCTCAGCTACCTAGTGAAGCACTCCACAACTTAGTGAGACCCAGTTTCAAAATAAAGAATAAAAAATAGGGCTGGGGGTATAGCTTGGAGGTAGAACACCCCTGAGTTCAATCCCTAGTACCGAAAAAAAAAAAAAAAAAAAGAAAGAAATGGGCTAGAGGAAGCTAGGTGTGGTGGCACACTTTTGTAATCCAGTACTTGGGAGGCTGAGACAGGAGGATCACAGGTTCTCGGTCAGCTGTCAGCCTCAGATACTTAGTGAGGCCCTCCGCAACTTAGTGAGAGCCTGTTTCAAAATAAAGAATAAAAAAATAGGACTCGGGGTGTAGCTCAGAGGTAGAATGTTCTTGATTTCAATCCCCAGTACCAAAAAAAAGAAGAAAGAAATGGGTCAGAGGGAACCAGTTTAGGCCCTTTTAGCTTTTCTGCTTTTTTTCCGTGTAAGAACACAGTCTTGGTTCCCTCTGGTGTGTAAGGAAATCCATTTAGTGCCATCTTGAGGAATAGACTCTACTAGACCCCAAACCTGCCAGCACTTTGGTCTTGAACTCTAGAGCCATGGAAATAATAATAATAATAATAGTAATAATAATGCATTTCTATTGTTCATTTCCCCGTCTCAGGGATTGTGTTATAACAACATGAACTGACTAAGGGAAGTATGTTCACTGCTGTATTTACAATAACAAAAGACGGGTGGTAAATAAACTCTTCGAGAACAGAGTACTAGCAAAATAAAACACAACATTATAGAGCTAAAATTATAGTGTACATCAATATTTATTGAGCCCCAAATCGGTTTCCTATTAGTACACACAAAAAGTAAGCTGGACATTAATAGCAAATGTGTGATTCCATTTTTTTAATCTTCCTATGTCTATGTTTATCTGTCTCTACCTAGAAGCAGATAAATCCACAGAGCAGCAGAGCTCTTCTCTGAGTGATGAAATTCTGGGCATATCATTTAGGGCTGTCTGTTGGCAAACACAGGAACCCATTCCAGGGACATTAGGCAAGCGCTGTTTATTTAAGAAGACCGAAAAGTAGATTAACCCGTATTGAATCTAACTGAGGAGAGAGTGAGAGACAGAGAAGACAAAATGGGATGGCATGTTTATCTAATGATGTACAGAAGATGTGCAGCTGTGTAGCTCTATGACAACAAATTTGTAAACCTAGAGACCTCCTAATAGTCCAGATTAAATTACTAGTTGCTGGATCGTTAGTCCGGGAGATATTTAGAAGAGTCCAGGTGGCAAGGATCAAGGATTTTTTTGTTTTGTTTTTTGGGAAGGGGTGTTCAGGGGTCATGTCAGCAGCTAAGTGTCAAGCAGGGTAGAAGTGCTTCCACATCTTGATAACCAGTACAGCTGTACCAGCACAAAGGAACTATTAGCCTCGCTTGTATCTATAGCCACACATCTCCTGCCTACTATTTCTCTCCTTCATGAAATCTCTGTTCTATTTTGTTGTTGTTGTTGTTATTGGAAGCATGATCCAAACACCCCCCTTAAAGAGGGACTGGGACATGTGGATTATGAAACCAAGGGAAGAAACTATCTAGACTTAACGCTCTGTCCTCACTTTCAGTTGACTTTTTATTTTTATTTATTTATTTATTATTATTTTTTCTTGTTGTCTGTGTGGTACCGAGGATGGAATCCAGGGGTATCCCACCTGCGAGCTATACCTCCAGCCTTATTTTATTTTTTTTGTTTGGAAACTAGGTCTTGCTGGGTTGTTGAGGTTGTCCTTAAACCTGTGATCCTCCTGTCTCAGCCTCCCAAGTACTAGGATTACAGATGTGCCCCACTACACCCAGCTTTATTTATTATTTTTAACATACTTTCATGGGTGCATTGTAATTATATGTCATAATGCGGTTTAGAGTGATGGAAGCATGCATGCATATAGTTCTTGGTGTATTTCCCTCTGGGTTCAATCACCAGCTTTGATGGTCATGTAGCTAAAGCAACATGTCATCTGTTTCCCACTAGCTTTGCTGCAGGTGACATCTCTGACAGGCAGGTCATGGTGATAATGGTTGCCTGGGTTGTTTTCCAGGAACTTGGAGGCCACTTTTGTCTATCTCGAAGGAGTTGAAACCACCCACCCTTCACTTGGGCCTATGCAGGTGTCAGGTTTGTGACTTCTTTCCCATCAAAAGGCCTCCAACCCCACCCTCCAAATTCATGCTAACCCTGCCATTTTCTGAACGTGTATCCTTTGAAGACCTATGAAGATTGACGGCACATGCGCTGTCAATCACCTCTTCCCATGGTTTAGACAACCTGCTCTTTTTTTCTCCCTTGGTACTAGGAATTGAATGCAGGAGCATTCTACCTCTGAGGTATACTCCAAGCCATTATTATTATTATTATTATTATTATTATTATTATTATTACTATTACTATTATTTTAATTTTGAAGTAGGGTCTTGCTAAGTTACTGAGATTGGCCTGGAACCTGTGATTCTCCTGTCTTGGCCTCCCAAGTACCAGGATTACAGGTAGTAGAGGCATGTGTCACTGAGCCCCACCCACCCTGCTTCTTTATTCCTTAATATCCCCAAGCTCTATCCCCAGGGAGGTAAATTTGAGACCCCCTCTTTCTTCTCCATGCTTCACTATCTCCTGAATCAATCCTTTCTCACTTGCAAAACTTATTTCAGTGATTGGCACAACACGTAAAACTGACCTGCTTCAACTATAATTATTCTTAAGAGTTCTTTAAACTCCTCAAAAATTAGACAGATAGGTAGATAGATAGATAGACTGACAGATAGAGAGATGATAGATCGATAAATATATTTAACAAATAAAATCTTTCCTAAATTTAGAACATTCTTGTTGCAATTTTTGTTGCAATTTTTAATAACATATACATATATTCATTTTCCCATTGACTTTTAAATGGATATTTTGCAATGAGGAATCTGACAGAAGCCAGATTTCTTGTTTCTTTTGCAAGGACTTCATTCTTTTGACCTGGAAGCTTATATATAGAGTTATCCTTTCAGATCACATATTTTACCAGCTATGCCTTGCAGATTGCACCTTTTCTGATGAATATAACCTAGACAGGTTATATTTGAATTGAACAGGTTCAATTCAAAGACTGAGCTTTTTTCTTTAGAGATAATTTTCCTCTATTATCTATTTAATTATTGCTTCTACTATACTTATTCATTCTTCTCTTCCTGAAATATATATATATATATATATGTGTATATATATATACATATATATATATATATTAAGATATCGGAACTCTAGGTCTCCCATATGATTTTCATATCCTTTTTATCTTAACCTATTTATTTATTTTACATTGCTAGGGATGGAACCCAGGGCCTAGTGCATGCTGGGCAAGCACCCTACCACTGAATGGCACCTCCAGTCCTTTTACTTAATGTTTTGAAAGATTTCTGGCATAGCATCATTCAGACCAGTAGTTGTGATATTAACAGTCACCAGCCTATCCTTCAAATCATCTACAGAGTGTTTAATTATGAACTCATCTTTCATAGTGAAAGACAGTCTGCTTGCTGCTATATGTGATTCATTTAGATTTTTTTCGGCATCATATCGAGGTTCACTGTGGTAGAAACATACGCACACGGCACCCAGTAGGTTTCCCTCCAGATCCCACCTGCTCCTTCCACCTCCCTATTCATAATGTTCAAATTGGTATTGATAGCTTCATATATATATATACATAAGAATGTTTGAACTATTCCTTCATTAAACCTCCCTTTCCGCCTCTTCATCTTCCTCCCCAAATCCTCTTTCTGCTATTCTACTGGAATCTCTCTCATTCATGTGACATCCCTTTCGTTTCCCAATTTCCCTCTTGCTTCCGTGTATGAGAGGAAACATAGGACCCTTCACTTTCTGAGGCTGGCTAATCTCCCTTAGCATTGTATTCTCTAGTTCCATCCGTTTTCCTGCAAGTGATATGATTTTTTTAATGCCTGTGTGCATATGACTTTTGAACAGGAATTTATAATCAATTAAATGCATAATAAAATATAAAATGTTTAACATATGTTAATCAGTAATTTCCCCATTATCCAATAAGAAATACATTTCAATAACGTTCATCCTACTAAATATGATGCTCAACTCTCAACCTTGATCTTGAGAACCAACCTCGCTTTGCACTGTTGACCCCTCTCTCCCTCCTCCTAGCAGCAAAATCATGAGCTGGCCTCCAATCTAGGTTTTTCACCTGCTTCATTGGTTGCTCCTTCCCAGGCCCCTTTTGTTGTTGTTTGTTTGTTTGTTTGTTTGTTTTTGTCTTGACTTCGAAAAATCCTGACCACAGCAGGATAGTGCCCCAGGAATTTTCAAGGGTAGATCAAAGTCACAGACATTAATCTTCCTTCAATAACCAGCCCATAACCTTCTCAGCATCAAATTCAGGTCTCGTCTGCCATCCAGGGACAAATCCACTCTAATGCAAAGGCATGCCCTGTATGGATCTGGGTCTCGTGCTATCCTGGAACACTCACATCCTCCCCTGTCCACACCAGACAAAAGATGTCCCTTTAGGATTTGGGAGTAAGGAAGGTAATCCAGAAGGTAACATAAAGCACCTGCAAAATGGTGGGCTGGAGAGGAGGCAAACTTCCACACCTCAGGGGGGAGTCAGATATGTTATTTAATACCAACTTCTTATTTAATAACTTTGTCATCTTGAAGGACCAATTTGCAGGGTCGGGCATAGAAACAAAAGATCGATGGTTATAATCAGGGTCTTCTTCAAAGTGTCCTGTAGCTAGAACATCTATGTCCATTCCCTAGAGAGAATGCATCGATGTTAAGTCATATTTCTTCTTCATGAGGGTGAACTGTTTGCACACTCAGGGGCTTCTTGGTAGGGAGCCCTAATAAAAATGTACACTGCTTTCCATTTTTCACTTTTGACTTCACTGGCTTCCTGTAGTGCCTCATCCTGCCCCTCTTTTCACTTTATTAAAGCTCATCTGCGGAAATTATCTTACACTGAAGAACATCAATAAGCCTGTATTTAGCAAGCTGTAGAAATTAGGGATCTGCAACAAAGAGGCTGGAGTTCATCAAACACCAGGGTCTGATGCTTTCGCCCCCATCACTCATTAATTTCACTGATCACTTTAACAGAATAGGAGGCGCCACCTCTTCCCTGGATGGATCATCAACTCATTCACGATGGGTATCACAGAAGATGGAAGTCAGGAAGGCAGGCTCATGAGCCTTGGTACTTTGGGGACACAAGGCGGGAGAAGCATTAGTCAGTTATGGGGCCAGGCTTTCTCTTCCTTGCTTACTCCCTCTCCACAAGAACAGAAGGCAATGACAAGAAAAATGTGAGCTTAAGTTCTCCTTCCCAATGGGACTCATATTCAACACTCAATGGGAACAAGGTTAGGGGATCCAGAAAATAGCATTTGCAATTTATATTGTGCAGTCATTTCTTTCCTCTATCTATCTGTGTTTACAAAGTCAGATCAAACATGGATTCTACCACTGGAATGGCGAGAAGCAGCCTTCAATTCAAAGGAAAGGAAGAATCAGTAGTACATCACATCCTTCATTTTGCTCAAGTTCTTGCAGTGGGGAATATGGATAAATTAGTGTTCGGATTCTGAGACAGGAAAAAAAAATCCGAACTAGTGTTCTGAGCAGGTTGAGCCTCTTCTGTGAACACATAGCAACGGATTGCAAGAAAGAATTATCTCCAGCTACAGATGAGAAGGGAAGGGGGTCCTACAGCAGCACATGCAAAGGAGTGAGAGAGACTTTTGATGCAGACCTCTTTACAAATATGCAGCATCTCTAGGATTCACTTGGATGGCTTTGCAGTATAAGCTGGGCACCCCTCGCAGCTGGTTTGCATGGAGACTGGTCCTCGGTGGAATGTCAAGGCAACAGGTGTCCCGAGGTGATTAGCATCAAGCGCTTATTTATAGCAATGGCTAACATTGATTCCCCTGGTAATAACACTGGTGAAGATACCTAGTAATCCCATAATCACCCATTTGCTCTCAACTCTTGCTATGTCTCAATTACAACTTTGAGGCTACATGTGTGCTATGTGATCAGATCTTTAAAATAGCCCCATATGCTAGGTATTATTGTTAACTTTCTCTCCTCTCTCCCCCCATTTCAGAAATGAAGGGGATAAAAAGATTAGGTCAAAGTCATAGAGATGGTCAGCTGTTGATGCGGAGAGTGAAACAAGGCTGCTTAACCTGAAAGCTGCTCCCCTGACAGCCACCCTCTACGACATGCAAAGCCAGTGACAGAAAGCTGAGCATCATGGCACACACTTGCAACTCCAGTACGTGGGAGACTGACACAGGTTCAAAGCCAGCCTCATCAAGGTTCTCAGCAACTTAGCAAGACCCTGTTTCCAAATTAAAAAATAAAATAGGATTGGGGGTATAGCTCAGAGGTAGAATGGCCCTGAGTTTGATCCCCAGTACCACACCACACCACACCACACACACACACACACACACACACACACACACACACAAACAGTGGTGACAGAAATAAGTCAGGTATGAAAAGACAAATACTGAGTGTTCTCACTTACATGTGGACTTCAAAGAGGTCAAACTCATAGGCCTGGAGCGTAAAAGTATAGTTGCTAGGAGCAGGGAGAAGTGTAGGGTGGGGGAAGATAAGTGGTCAAACTGTTTGAAGTTTATAAAATAAACAACTACTGAAGATCATATGTATATCATGATAACTATAGTCAATAATGATGTGTTTTGTAGTTGGTGTAGTTGGAATTTGTTAAGTGGGCAGATCTTAAGTGTTTTGACCACACACAATCACACACACACACACACACAAACTATAAGGTGATAGATATGTTAATTAACTAGACTGTGGTGATCAAACTGTATGTGGATGAAAAGAGTGCATTGTATGCCTGGAATGTATACAGTTTTTATTTTTCAAGTATACCTCAGTAAAGCTTGGGGAACCAGTAGCACAATCCTTTGTTTTTAATGGTACTAGAAGATTGAACTCGTGTGCTTTCTACCTCTGAACTTCACCCCCAGCCCTTTTTTATTTTTTTTTATTTCAAAACAGGGCCTAGCTAAGTTACTGCATTCTGGCCTCTAACCTGCAATCCTCAGGTCTCAGCCTCCCAAGTCCTGGGATTATAAATGTGCACCACCATGCCTGCCCAGCTACAATCTTTTCCAATGCATCTTAGTGAAAGGAGATGACATAAAAGTTAGCAAAATAGGCAGAGGTTGAGAACAGAGGAAGTAGAGCACTTTGTCACTTACAGAATGGAGACTGGGGTGAGTGAAGGAGTCCCTTCAGAAGGGGGCCAGCTCAGGGTGCGGGCAAGGACCCAGTGCTCTTCTTCACTTCTCCTGTAGATTGAGCACAAAAATTTGATGGAAAAGCAGCTTGAATCGAAACAAGAAGCCTGGTACCTCTTTGGCATGGCTTTCACCTCTCGCCATAACAAAAGGGTGGTAACAGAGAAGGGAAAGTCTACTTCTATTGCTTATCCTCTGCAGAATGTTAATTCTCTCATCTCAGAAATTGCTTCATGAGGACCTCAAGACAGTAAAGCCAGAGAGCCATATGCCCAGCTGAAACTCTGGAATTGTATCAACAGAAGACAAGCAACGAGGGACAGAACTTGCAGAAGCCATTCCTGTCCACATTCAGCCCAAAGGAAGAATACTTAACTCAACTGATCCTGCCAGGGCGGGGAATGGATTCTTAAATTTGTTAGTAAGAATTAGAAAAGAAATACCTATTTATCCTGGTAATTTTTGAGTGTACAGAACTGTATAAACTAAACTGTGGGATATACACACAATGGAATTCTACTCAGCAATAAAGAAGAACAAAATAATGTCATTTGCAGGAAAACGAATGGACCTGGAGAATGTTATGTTGAGTGAGATTAGCCAGTCACAGGAAGTGGAGGGGCATGTGTTTTCTCTCATATGAGGAAACTAGGGAGTAATAGGGATACCAGAGGAACTCCAGATAAAGGAGGAGAAACTCCAGTGGAGTGATGAAGGGGGTTTAGGGGAGGAGAGAGGGAGAGAGAGAATTAATGAAGGAAACACTTCCATGGATGTTACACACATATGTGAAATTATCAATGTTAGTCTCAATATCATGTATGGGGAAGGGGCAGAGTGGGAAGAGAGCCAGGGAGAAGCTCACCAAGTGCTGTGTGCCTGTATGTCCCTGTCACTCAACTACATTATGAAGTGAGACTACGATGCACCAACAAATATATTAAAATAAACAAATAAAATAAAAAGAAATAGAAACCACTCATGGTGTGTTAGAGGTAATCATTATTCAGTGATAGAACTGTCTTATGCCCTTCAATTGCTTCTAACTTCAGATCCCAGACAACCCGATGAAGACTGGGGCATTCCAACCAAGTCTGATTTGTAAGTACCAGAGAGTGTACAACCTGTGCAGAAGACCTCGGGGAAAAAAGGCCATTTTTCCCCTTCTTCCCAGGTGCTGGGGGACCATTTCTTCCTCTGTGATGGACAATTTGATTAAGGCAAACTGTCTCCACGCAGAGGTAAGTTTGACATGTTATTGGAGCCAAGGATTTTGAAATAGCCATTAGAGATAAGATTGACCGGTGATATGGAAATCCGTGCTGTTCCAGGATAGTCAGGGAGAGATCACTCGATAGCAGTCCCTTTGTTAGTTTCAGACCAAATTCAACAAAGTATCCAACAGAAAGAAATTAGGTAGCAGACCACTTGCTTATCAAATCTCTCTTTTTTTTTTTTTTTTTCTATTTTTAGGGCTGTCACGCTTTAAGGGGAGATGGCGGGTGTAAATGCCACTTCACCAACACAGAAGGTTATCAGGCACAGAATGTTCTTTCTCTAGGTTCCTTCTGCAACCTCTCACTCTCTCTCTGCTGAAACTAGCTTGAGATGAGGTCAAGAACGATTTTCACCACTTTTCCACTTTGCTATTGTGTAGTCTGCTGGTGTTTCTGATGGACGCTATAACAACTAGGTACATATATGTTCGCATGCATGCGAAACATTTTCTTTTATTTATTTATTTTTTGGTGATACTGGGGATTGAACCCAAGGGCTTTCTACCACTGAGCAACACACCCAGCCCCTATTTTATTTTTTGAAATAGGGTCTCATTAAGTTCCAAAGGGACTCACTGAGTTGCTGAGGCTGGCTGTGAACCTGTGATCCTCCTGTCTCCGCCTTCCAAGTACTGGGATTACAGGCTTGTGTTCACCATTCTTCAAATACTTATTGCCTTTTCTCTCTATTTACATGCCAGTACCCACTTATGTTACTGGTGCTATGGAAATAAAAACACATAAAGACTCTGCCCTGGCAGGACTTACATTTTAGTAAGGAATAAAAAATAAATAAGCAATATCTAGTATCTAATAAATAATAAATAAGCACATCTAACCAGTGTGTTTGATGCACAAATAAAGAAATTTAAAAGACTCTTCTAAGGTTAATAGGCAATAGATGCTTCTAGCTTACACTACATAGTCAAGGCAACACTCTCTAAGGAGGTGTCTTGGAGCAGCAATTGGAATAAAATACAGAAGAAAGCCCATGAAGGGCAGGAAGAAAAGCCAAAAGGAGAAAGAATAAATGCAAGGCCTTGGGAGAGTAAGGGGGGAATGTTTGGGTTTTTTTTCAAGAAATAAGAAAAGGGAAGCTGGGTGTGGCAGTGGACACCTCAAATCCCAATACTTGGGAGGGTGAGACAGGAGGATCAAAGGTTTGAGGCCAGCCTCAACAACTTAGCAAGGCCCTCAGCAACTTAGTGAGACCCTGTTTCAAATTTTTAAAAAATGGTAAAATGGGCCTGGGGGTGTAGCTCAGAGGTAGAATTCCCCTGAGTTGAATCCCCAGTATGAAGAAAAAGAAAAAGGAGGAAGAGGAGAGCAGTTGGGGACAGGAAGGGAGAGGAGAAGGAGGAAGAGGAGGAAGAGGAAGAGGAAGAGGAGGAGAAGGAAGAGGAGGAGGAGGAGGAGGAGGAAGAGGAGGAGAAGGAAGAGGAGGAGGAGGAGGAGGAAGGAGCCATCAGTGGTGAAAAGAATGACTATATGTATATAAGAAAAGGAGAACCTCAATTGCCCTGGAAAGACATCAGCCTGGTACAGTCTCTCTCCCTGCTTCTGCAGCCCCAAAGCCTGAACTCCTTCCCAGGGCCCCATGGTCTTTGACGCTCTGGAGTCCTCTTACTACTGAACCCATGTTACCCTTGGCCCATATTAACCCCTTTCCTCAGGTACTGCCCCCTGCCCAGGTTCTTCCTTGTCTCTCCGCCTTTGCATAAGCTATTTACCTAGCCTCAGTGCCCCCATGCCTTTCTTTGTATTGCCCTGGTGAATGAGGACAGCTCTGACCCAAAGCACTTGTCAAGCAGACCCTTCCCCCCTCACACACATCACACACTTGTCCCTACGCTATTTCTGTACCTCACAGCTGCTTCGTCGAGCTCACTTGCTGGCATTACTGCTTCCCATCCAAGATGTACTTCTTGCAGTCAACAAATTAAGTCGTTTTCTTTAAATGCCCGATGCCTCACACAAGACTGTGTGGTAGGATAGAAAAGTAATAAATGGCTGTTGAATGAATGAATGAGCTTGTGGGTGCCCAAATGAATGAAAAGTTGTCTGAATGGATTTTAGGTTTGTTTCGCTTCAGGTCAATGATGCGAGAAAGTCATCACAGAATGGACTTCCCTTTTATTCTCATTCAGCCAAGAAGACAATCTCTATCTGAACTTCTTTTTTTTTTTTTTTTTGCTTTTCTAATAGAAAACTACAAGTGAAGCGAATGTCAAGAATGTTCTGTACATGAAAAACATAATGACTACATAATACACCTGTCAAAAGGGTGTTTAAAATAAAGCGCTACCGAACCCATATAACCGAGGAGGTTTTGTGGGAGTCGCTATTATAAAGCAGTTTTTAACACTGTGCAGAAAATTATCACCTACGTGAAACGTTTAGAGCAGATGTGACTTGTCATTGCTGTGCGTGACATTCACAGTCAGCCATTTCAAACATTTTAGACATCTGTTCATCGGTTTGCAAATCTACAGAATGGGCCAGCTCGTGTGGAGGGCTCAAAGTTAGGGGAACTATTTAAATTTAAAATAGAATGTTAGTTTAAAACATCCTTAAATATTCCTTGGAAATAATAAGTGATCCTCAATATGGCTTAAGAATAAGATGGATTTGGAAGTCAAACGCCCTTCTAAAGTCCAGATATTTGAAATCAGAGATTGGCTTGGGAAATTCGATGAAGATATTTTTCCTGCCTTATTTATTCACATCTGACTTCTCTTCTCTTGCATTTCTTCTTTTGTTGCAATGGAGTTAGGTGCTGTTGACCCTTTCCCTTGTCTGGGCAGAGGAAGGTCCATTTCTGAGCGATCATCAACAGAGCGTCATTTGGGTTCTGCCTCCAGAGAACCCGAGGGAAGGCAAAGCCAATCCAAGTATAGAGAGCAAATCTGGTAATCTGGCGATAGAATCTATCAGTTTTGGAGCCAAACAAAGGACTGATAGCCTGGGAAAAGAAGTAAGGGAAGAGACAGCGTGGAGAGGAGGGGAAGGAAGAGGTAACAGAGCTAATAGTGCACACCATGTCCTCAAGCACTGTTTGAAGTACTGGAAACAGAGTACTCAATTAGCCAATAACATTCTGCTACCTGCCTGGAGTTAACTTAGTAATACATTATAGGAATCATTTAGCAGAGGAGGTTTTGTTTCTAGAAAAACCTATGGGTGGTAACATGAAGAGTCATTATTTGCCTAAAACTTCACTCCCTCTTGATTCTCTGCCCACGACTTGAGTATCTCCTTTGGGTTTTTCAGCCTTTTAAACTAATTATGGATCCCTAAACCACAGCCATTAACACTGAGATTTTCTCTAAATGTATTCTCTCTCTAATGGATCACGAATACACTCAATACCTCAAAGAGGATGTCTAATGATATTTGCAGATCTGTAGCTCTTCTCTCTAAATAGTTTCATGTGGTAACCATATACATAAATAATTGCATATGGTAATCTCATGCAATCTGAATGTCCTACTAACACTCAAACTTAGCATGGCCATCCTTGTTATCTCCAAAGGCACTTCTCAAGACAGCAATAGAATTATAAATTTCATAGAGATATTTTCCATATAATGTATTTATTAATACTTCTTAAATGCAAACTGGTTGGTTCTAGGTTTCATGGATTTTTTTTAACATGATAGCATTGTTTAGGACATCTAGCACAGTGACTGGCACATGGAATGCCTCTCACAGGTTTAGTTTGTTGAAGCATACCAAAGGGATAAGTAACTATGAGGAGTCTGAGTAGCTATGAAAACATAATTTAGTTGAAGATTTTAATTCAAAAAATATCTCTGGTGGTGCAGGCCCCTAATCCCAGTACTTGTGAGGCTAAGATGGGAGGATAGCTGGTTCGAGACCAGCCTCAGCAACCTGGTGAGGCTCTCAGCAACCTAGTAAGAGTCTGTTTCAAAATAAAATATGTCTAGAGATGTAGCTCAGAGGTAGAATGCCCCTGGGTTCAATTCCCAGTACCACAAAAATAAAAAAATAAAAATAAAAGGTAATAGTTTCAACCCTGGAGTCTATGATTGTGACTTGTTTTCAAATTTCTAAGAAATATAAAATATTTTCATGTATTTTTTGGACAAAATATATACCAGTACAAATCTGAAATGACCCCTAAGGATTTAAATTGTAGTATCAGTATCATTTGTAGCACCAAGTGGAAACCTCAAAAATACTAGTTAATGGGGGCTGGTAAAAGAAACTGTGGCACATTGATAAAATGATATGCCACATTAAATACTGTGTACACATGTGAGTGTGTGTGTGTGTGTGTGTGTGTGTGAGTGCATGTGTATGGCATGTGTTTTTGTTCAAAAGAAAAAACACGAAGTGCAGAATAATGTGTGCAAATTATCATTCTATTTGGATTTCCTGCAATAATTCACAGAGTAAAACAAACCAGGACATTAAGATTATAACTAACATTCAGTATAAGGTTTGGGGCAGGAGCTTGAAAGTCAACCATACAAGGAAGACTAAGTTTCCATTGCATATGTTTTTAATATTTGAATTTTTTACCATATGCTTATAGTACTTTTAAAAAAGAAATAATACCTCCAGCTGATTTAAGTAAAAGCCCAAACAAGTAACACTTGCAGAAAAATCTGGGGCAACAAGGCTTAATATTCAAGTGAAACCAGGATGAATTTTAGACTATGTTGTCTGAAGCATTCTTCTTTTGTAATACAACATTATTTATCGAGGAATCACAGTCAATATTTTGACTAGCTATGTCTTTTCGTAATGGCTCTCCTGTTCTTTTTGTGCCAAGAGAATCGCCTTTGATTACTCTGTTCTAGAAAGAGTCTGGAAAGTTTACTTGGTGCTAGTTAGCGGTAGCCACAAAAAAGAAGTTTTCAAATTTCTCATTGATGACATTTACAAATGTTTACAAGTTGAGTGAGCAGGTTTGGAAGTACTGCAAATTATAATTTGCAGGTCAAAATGGAAGATCAAGATGCCAGAAGAAATACCAATCGTAGCATTCACCTTGCTGTTTTTGTGGTGTGAGTTACAATAGTAAATTATAGACTGAAGAGCTCCCCTGAGAAGAGATCTCTTGTTTTTTATGCCTCAATGATTTTGGGCTGGGACATTGCCCAACTCCCAAAGCTTATTGATATCCTTGTGGAAAATATTTCCAATTATTTTAGCTAACTGTTTTTTTTTCTGTCCTCTAAATCATGAATGAACATAGAAACCACACTAGAGTGGGTTCTGATACAATCTTACATTTATACAAGTAAGGCATACCATCCCTCTAAAAACTTGGGTTTATATAAATAAGTCAAAGATGACTTCTGTGTGTTGGCATCTAGTTGTTCATTTATTCATCTTGGCCCCAAACTCAAATTTTTACATAGCATAATACTTAATTGTAATCCAAAGAAGCACATTTGTAGCCATTTAGAACCTGACTAGCCCTGTAGCTATTAAAAATTTAAGTTGTGCTGGTAATGTAGCTCAGTGGTAGATTGCCTAGCATGTATGAGGTCTGGCTTCAATCCCCAGTATTGCCAAAAAAAAAATAAATAAATAATGTTGATGATATGGAATTTTAAGTCATGGAAGCTGATGTTAGTGATAATAGAGAAAAGAAAGATAATAAACATTTGTTAATTTCTCAATTATGCGTATGTATGAGGTATGGTTTCATAATTTGATACCTATGAACCCAGCACTCTGATCCAATCAAGGTAGCTAGCATTTACACCTCAAACATTTAAAAGTTTTTTATGAACTCATCGTAATTGCTCATATTTATGAGGTATAGGCTGAGTCACTTCCTCCAGGAGGGATAAAAATGTGAATTTGAGCATGTCTGTTTTGATGATCTTTGAAAATTAACTTTATAATGACAGCTTGTTTTTTCTTCTTCCTTCTCCTCCTCCTCCTCTTTTCTTCCCCATTGTTGAAATGATTCTGAGTAATTTGTCATCAACATTTTTTAAAAAGATTTTTTGGGGAGTTTTAATCATTTCAATTAGGAAAACAGCCTGAAGTTTCAGTGAATGCCTGTTTAGTTTTCATCCTAGTACACCTCGACCTCTGCCACTGCCCTGGACCTCTCCTGACTCCATCTCCTTCACTCTGACTTTCTTGTCTCATTAGAGAGCAGAAAGTGGCCCTACACGGAATCTGATGCTCACCCACCACTGGGGCATCGCATTTCCTTCCAAGCCATAATTGCACATGCTAGCAGGAGGGTGACATCCAGTCTTCACAACCATCTACCAATCCTGATGACTTTCTCTCAACAACATTCTGTGATAGGTATGCTCATCTTCCAAGTTGAAAAATTGGAATACCAGGTGACTTAAAAGGATTAGCTGTGGACAGGAGGACGGCATCATCAGAGAGCTCAAAACTTGAAATGTTGACTATGATCATGCACACCACCTCTAAAATACCAGGATCCTAGTGGTTTTCCAGTGCCACTTTCACTGGGGGTTAGAAATTTCTCCCTGGCAAAATGACAAGTTTGCTTCCCAGTTACTGAAAGAAGACCAGGGAGTTGGTGGCTTTGCTGCCACCTTACCTGTTACCAACTATCTCAGTTGCAGCAGACATCCTAGAATCTGTCACTGTTTTAAAACACCAGCCAAGAGGGATGGCCATTCCCTCCCAGCTATGCATGATTCATTGAATATTTCAGGCAGCAAAGTCACTAAAAATAGAGGAAAATAGAATGTTCTGATTGTAAACCAAAATCCTTACTATTGCTAAACACTGTTATTTTTTAAAGACCACACCAGGAAAATTCATTTACTAAATGTTTGTGTTTACTTGATTTAACTTACTGACTTCACAACAAAATTTCCAGTACCTTCCTAAGGAATGAACAAATACTGAAGCCATTCAGATAATACTGCTCTCAAAATATCTCAATTTCCTCTCTCACTTTTTCTTGATAGATTGACACCCTTGGATATTGAACCAAAATATGAGGCACTGAAAATCCTTGGGAAGAAACTGGAATCTTGAGCAGTAGATTTGTTTTTCACCTTCCTTTGTTTCTGTTGTCATTGTTTGTTTTTTGAAAGTTTTAAGTTTTACTTGTTTTTTTGTTTGGTTGATTGTTTTTGTTTTTTATTTTTTATTTTTCTTTTCTTTTCTTTTCTTTTTTTTTTTTTTTTTTTTTTTTTTTTTTTTTTTTTTTTTTTTTTTTTTTTTTTTTTTTTTTTTTTTTTTTTTTTTTTTTTTTTTTTTTTTTTTTTTTTTTTTTTTTTTTTTTTTTTTTTTTTTTTTTTTTTTTTTTTTTTTTTTTTTTTGGTACTAAAGTTTGACACCAGTGGCATTCTACCTCTAAGCTACAGCCCTTTTTATTCTATGTCTGGAAACAGGGTCTCACTAGGTTGCTGAGAGTCTCTTTGCTGAGGCTGTCCTCAAACCTGTGATTCTCCTGTCTCAGCCTCCCAAGTACTGGGATAATAACCACAGATACAAGTTCCTCAATTCCTATCTCAACTAGAAGCTGACAATTCACTTTGGTGTATAAGCAACCTTGCAAGAGCATGAAGTATAATAAAACACCATATTATTCTGGGGTAGTGGCTCATGCCTGTAGTCTCAGCTACTCCTTAGATTGAGGCAAGAGGATTGCATGAGCCCAGGAGTTTGACACCAGCCTGAACAACAGAGTGAGACCCAATCTCAACACAGACAAATGAAAATACTATATCATCTTTATTACCAATTAACATAAATTATTCATAGAATATACAAATAAAAATTTCCTAGTAAGAGTGTTCTGGTCAGCATTCTTGCAGCTATCATCTAAAAGACTGACCACATAACTTAGAGGAAAGAAGATTTATTTCCATAAGGTTTGGGGTTCAGTGCATGTGAGGCCAGGAACTGTGGATCTCAGGGCATGGTGGCAGGAGCCTGAGAGAGGGAGAGCACGTGGGCTGTGCTCCTCACATCATGGAGGCCGGAAGCAAGACAGAGATTGGGGGAGGAGCCATATATACAGTCCCCAAGGCTGCAGCCCCAGGGACTACCTCCTCCAGCCTACCGGCTGGTGTTACCCAGGTGAATCCATTACAATGGATTTATCCACTTCTGAGATTCAACCCTCATGGCTCAATTATATAACCCCCATGAATATTAATAAATGAGCTCTTTAGGGGACATTTTATATCTAACTATAATAAAGAGCTGGCATGCATTTATATGAAATCACAAATACACGAATGGTTCTATTCAACCACGTGCTTCCAGTATAGAAAGGTGCAAATAGAAAGTTGAGATTCTAAAACATTTCAAAGGAGTTAGACCAAAAAAAATATATGTATTGAAGAGATGTGGAGTGATCATTTGGTTGGGTGCCCTCAAAACAGCAGAGCGATCCGATTATGCAACGTTTCCTAGCTCCCCATGAATGGTGTGCACCATTTCCCTGTCACCTTCATTTTCAAAGTTATCTATTAATGACAGTCTAAAAACTGATGAATCATGGGTAATGGAATAATTGTCTTTTCACTGGAATTTTTTTTTTAAAGTCTTTCAAACAACAGGCTTTTTGGAGGGGACGTTGATTCACTGCTTGACAACACCTCTATCCACAAAGAGATTTCTATTTCTTTATATCTAAAAGGTGAACACATTCCAAGCTGGAAAAAAAATTGACAGCCCTGGGGTCACACAGAGGGCATACTCCAGCACGTCTGTCTCCAATGTAAGAAGGAGCTTTGGCTGCTCTGTTAGAAGGTGGAAAATACACCTCCAACTCTAATAGCAGAAAGAAAAACCCGTACAGGTTCACAAGAGCAAAACTTTCCTCACCCTCTACAGAAGTCTGAATCTTTTAAAATAAACAATTCACATATTCAGACAAATGGATGAAACTGGGGAATAGGATGCTAAGTGAGATTAGTCAGTCACAAAAAGTGAAAGGTCAGATGTTTTCCCTCATATGTGGAAGCTAGGGAGAAATTGGGAGACAGGAGGGACTCTAGACAAAGGAAAGGAAGCCCTTGGGGAGTGAAGGAGGGGACCTGCGGGAGGCAGGTGGGTTGGATAAAGGAAACACTTCAGTGGACAGGACATACACAAAATTCAGTGCAACCTCAGTGTTGTCCCTGGGGAGGGTGGGGCAGTGGGGGGAGGCTCACTCAGTGCTGTGTGCATGTATGTCTTTCTCACCCTGAACGTCAGCATGATGCATGATTACAATGCACCAATAATATTTTTAAATTCACATATTGAATTAATAAAGTGAAAAAAAACCACCCCCTTCACTCCAAATGAGAAGGGGACTGTCTAAAATTCCATTTTTGGTCATTTTGCTTCCTTTCTTCACTTGAGTCCTTGATGATATTACTTAGATTGTTATGTTTCGTGGTTTATAAGATTTTTCACTTATCTTTTTCAATTGATCTGTGAAACACTCCTATAGGCAGGTATTAACATCTCTCTTTTACGAGTGAGGAAACAGAAAATTAGAGAGGCAGACAGATTTTTCTCAAGGATACATGGCTAGTAAATTTAAAACCTAGTCTATCATTATCAAATTTCGGAATTCTTTTCTCTCACAACAGGGAGCCCATCATCAAAATGAAAAAACAAGCTAGGCATGGTGTATTGGAGGGGGGTGAATTCCTGGCAATGAGGCCTGGGAGAACACACATGGCTCCTTCTTCCCTGCTCTCTCTCTCGCTTCTGGCCTCAAGATGTGAGGACCACCACCCATGTGCTCTCCCTCTTTGCCTACTGTCCCAGGCCCGGAGACCCACTGTCCCCAGCTGCACATGAACTGAACCCCAAACTGTAAGAAAATAAGTCTTCTTTCCTCTAAGTTATGAGGTCAGTGTGGTCTTCCAAGTTTGTGTTTTTTCACCCCGAAAAATAACTTTGAAAACCTATGTACCTCCCATACTTTGATGGATTTTTGTAATTGATATTTAATAAAGCTTTTTGTTAAAATTTTAAGCAGCTATAAAATATAATGTTTTTCATATAAATACGGACACCTTAAAACATCTCACTATTTGAAATGGGTTTAATACTATCTAAGTACTTACCCAATTAAAATTTTATCAATTTTATTTTATTTATTTATTTATTTTTATTTGGGCAATTGAACTGAATAGACACTTCACAAAAGAAGAAATACAAATGGCCAATGCCTACATATTCAACATCATTAGCAGCCAGGGAGATGCAAATCAAAACTCCACTGAGATTCCATCTAACCTCAATCAGAATTGCAATCATCAAGAAGTCAAACAACAATAAATGCTGGTGAGGATGTGGGGAAATAGGAACTCTTCTCCACTGTTGGTGGGATTGCAAACTAGTTCAGCTACCATGGAGATCAGTGTAGAGATTCCTCAGAAAAATTGGGAATGAATACACACAAATTTTAATGCTATCACTAGAAGAGTAAGCTCCCAGAAAGCCTAGTTGGTTCTATGCCTGGCTAAGACACTAATATCACTTTATTTATTTATTTATTTATTTATTTATTTATTTATTATTTTTGCAGTGCTGGGGATTGAACTCAGGGGCATTCTACCTCCAAGCTACACCCCCAGTCCTATATTTTATTCTTTATCTTGAAAAAGGGTCTCACTAAGTTGCAGAATACCTCACTAGATAGCTGAGGCTGGCTGCAAATCCGGATCCTCTGGTCTCAGCCTCCCAAATGCTGGGATTACAAGTGTGAGCCACCATGCCTGGCTCCTATTTTTTATTCTTTATTTTGAAACAGGGTCTCACTAAGTTGCGGAGGGCCTCACTAGGTAGCTGAGGCTGGCCTCGAACTCAGATCCTCTGGTCTCAGCCTCCCAAATGCTAGGATTCTAATGTGACTTTAAAAGGAAACAAGAATATATTCCTCATATTTGATATTTAACAAAATACGACGAGACTTTGTGTTACTTTGTAATGTCTCTGATGATGAAAAAGGAAAACTTTCAGCAACCTGAATAAAAAAATGAAATGATTCTTTTTGGATACCACTGCTGTCAATCACTGTCACGTTTATGAAAGGGGGCCGAGGGCCCTGAGAAGGCGAATCCTATGAAGGCCAGGTCCCCGGAGGCAGAGCATGGAGGGGCCCTTTGTTCAGGGTCCTTTCTTGTTACATAGTATGGGGTCTCAAGTTTTGCTCCTTCATTTAAAAAACTTTAAAGACTCTAAGCCAGAGATTGGCTCTGTGGTAGAGCACACTTGTAATCCTAGTATTTGGGAGGCTAAGACAGGAGGATTGCAGGTTTGAGACCAGCCTCAGCAACTTAGCAAGACTCTCAGAAACTTAGTGAGACCCTGTTTCAAAATAAAAACATTTTTAAAAATAACAAAGATGTATACATACAAAGCACGAATTATTACAATAAAAATAAATAAGTAAAACCTATAAAATATTTCAAAAAAAAATAGGGCTGGAGTGTAGCTCAGGGGTAGAATTCCCCTAGGTTCAACACCCATTAACACACACACACACACACACACACATACACACACACACACACACACACACACACACACACACACAAACTAATTTTGGACACACACTTGTAATCCCAGCTACTTGAAAGGCTGAGGCAGGAGGTAAGTTTGAGGTCAGCCTGTAAAATTTAGTGAGGCCCAGACTCGAAAATTTAAAAATAAAAAATAAAAATAAAAAGGATTGAGAACATAGCTCAGTGGTAGAATACCCCTAGATTCAATCCCCAGTACAAAAGAAAAAAAAAAAAAGATTTAAAACCTCTAGAAGGTTACTTAATGCTGTATTGTGTAGAAAACCAACCATTTTTTTAAATTCTGAATGATTTCTGCTTCTTGAATTTCTGAACCTATTATACTCTGTCTTATAAAACCAAAACTTACTTATTTGGGACCTGGAGAAAAGGTAAAGTCTCTTCGCTGAATTTTGACTACAAATGTCCATTAATTAATAATGCCAACCATAACAATCAATGCCCACCAGTCGCCCAGGTGAGGCAGAAGAGCACAGGCTACTGACACCCAAGGACAGGTGGCCTCTGTGCTGCTGCCTGTCTCAGAAGCTGCTCTCACCTCTTCAGGAAGCCTTGCTCCTTGGCTTTTCAGTTCTTCCTGGTCTCATATGTCCCTCCTTCCTCATCTCCATCTCTTTCCCTCTCCCTGATTTTATTACCTCTCCTCTTTATGATCCCCGACCACTTTATCCACTTCCTTTTTCTTTTCCCTCATTTGTAAGCCTAGTAAGGGTGCCCATTGTCCCCCTGGTTAAGGACTGGTTAAGTCTTGGCATGCCTTGGGTGTATTGAAGATGAAATAGAATGCTGAGCCTTGCTCCAGAGGAAGAAATGTCACCCACACCACCACCACCCCATCCCACTGTGGGAGGGTTTGGAGGCATTTATAAAGATGTATTAAAATTGAATATTTGCCTGTACCTGAAGCTGTGCTGCCTATTTTAGATATATAATCATATTACAGCTATGTTACATAACTGCTACATCATGCAAATGAAGAAACAGAAGCTTCAAATGCTGTTCAAGGCCTTGAAGCAGAAATGGTTTGCATCTACCTGACTCCAAGTCTGTGCAAATGATTTCCCTCACCCCTTCGCTGCCTGTGAATATATCCTGGTTAAATTAGATTACCAGCTGGGCATGGTGGCACATGTCTGTAATCCCAGTACTTGGGAAGCAGAGAGAGGCGGATTGCAGTTTTGACACCAGCCTCAGCAACTCAGTGAGACCTTCTTCGAAATTAAAATAAAAATGATAAAAAGAGCTGGGGGTATAAGTCTGAGGTAGAATGCCCCTGGATTCAGTTTCCAGGACTAAATAAATAAATTAGATTATCTATATCAAGTTGATTTCCCATGAAGAGAATATTGGTAGAAAACTGCTCAAGCCAGGCCTTCCCATGTCTGAGTTATGATAGATCTCCAGTCTTCTTTTAAGTAGATACCATTATGCCATTACTTTCTTCTGGCTTCAGAGTAAGCTTCTTTTGTTAATAGTCTGAAGTCTCAAACTATCCTCCTTTCTTTGTAGTAAAATATCTGTTCAAAACCAACTTTTTGTGACTGACTAATCTCACTTAACATAATGTTTTCCAGTTCCCTCCATTTCCTTGCAAATAACATGATTTTGTTCTTCTTTATGGCCGAGTAAAATTCCATTGTGTACATATCCCATAGTTTTGTAATCCATTCACCTGTTGTTGGACATCTTGGCTGGTTCCATAGTTTGGCAATTGTAATGCAGCTATAAACATAGATACACATGTGTTGGTCTGATAGTTTGGTTTCCTTTCTTTTGGGTAGATACCCAGTAGAGGTATCGCTGGATCATATGGTAGGATCATTCCCATTCGTCTGAGGATCCTCCAAACTGTTTTCCAAAGTGGTTGCACTAATTTGCAATCCCACCAACAATGTATTAGGGTTCCCACTTCTCCACACCCTCGCCAGCATTTGTTGTTGTTTGTGTTCTTGATAGTTGCCATTCTGATTGGAGTTAGGTGAAATCTCAAGGTAGTCTTGATTTGCATCTCTCTGATTGCTAATGATGTGGAACATTTCCTCATAC
>PVLC010020978.1:0-28549 GCA_004027655.1 Graphiurus murinus
AGATACACATTTCAACAAAACTCAGGAAAATAATACATGATCAAAATGAGAGGTTCAACAAAAAGATGAAATTGAATAAATAACTAACCCCAAATTCTATAGACCAAGAATAAAAGAATGAAATGAAAAATGCACTACAGAGTTTTAGCAGCAGATTCAATCAAGCAAAGAATCAGTAACTATCTAATCAGAGAAAAAAAGGAAAACAAGTCAACAAAAAAGAGTAAAGAGAGGTTATAGGATTTAGGGACTTTTGGGACATAATTCTCAGAAGATGAGGATAGATGCAAAAGAAGGGAAAGATAGATGCAAAGGAAAAGCCCATGTAATATAACAATAATAATAATAACAAAAATGACCCTAAACTTCCAAAACCTAGGGAAACAAAATGACACCCAGATTCAAGAAACCCAAACAGGTAGAACCTAAAAGGGTCTACACCGAAACACATTTCAATTATGTTGTCAAATATCAAACACAAAGAGAGAATATTTAAAACTGCAGGAGAAAATTAACATATTACAAATAAGGGAAGCCCATAAAACCATCACCATAGTTGTTAGCAGAAACCTGGAAGCCCTGAGTGTATGAGATGATATATTCAAAGTACTAAAAGAAAAAAAAATCAAGCAAAGATAGTATGCCAGCAAAAATATTCTTTAAACCTTAATGAAAGAGTGAAGGGCCAAGGTTGCAGAATAGAAGCACCAGCACTTGCCTGCTTCTGCACAAAACAGAGCCACAACCACAGGTAAGTAGCTATATGTTGAAGTGGGCCGCCCTAGGAGAGCACTGGAATTCCATTGCAGAGATGCATAACCTGGCAAACCCCAGGGATTTGGTATAATCAAACAGCAAGGGAAACAGAGAGCCCAACACCTGTTGAACAGCAACATGGCCAGGGACAGGAAGGGATAATCCCCTTGCTCAAAGAATATGTGAAAACAAGAGTCCCAACAAACTCCATTAGAGCAGAATCTGGCACCTTCCAGACATACTGGCCAACAGATAAAAGACTGCACTCTTCACAATAAGCTGGCTTTAGAGAGGAGAATTGCTGCATTTCTCAGTTAATTCTTAGAGTGCTGTAGTCGGCAACCATTTTGAGAAGGGTCCTGTTGCCTGACATTGTGCTACTCCTTGGATCAGAAATCCCCACATTTCCCCATTTCTGCCCACTTCATTGCAATGCCTACGCATATGACAGCCTCTTGAGTCAGTCTTGGCTTGGGAACACAGACCTTCTTCAGGCTCTGTGCTGTGGAATGTGCAGACTGTGGTTTGGAGGGGAGCAGAAGGCACTTTCTCTAGAATCAGTGGTTCTTGGAGAGGCTGCCCTCTAGATAAGGGGAGGGAAGAATCACATGCAGCTTTGGAAGCAGGAGCCAAGTTCCAGGGAGCAGAATGGAGTACAGGGGATAACACAGATCCTACTGTCCCTGCCCAGGCCTAGATCTTTGCTGCTCCACCCTCCTACACTCAGAGGCATCCAGGGACACCCTGCAACACTGGTATTTGCCCCACCCCAGAGCATAGGGCCTAAAAACCCCCAGAAAATCTTTGCCTGGCATACTCCAAATTCTATGCTAGCTTAGACCAGCATGCAATTCAGATAAGAGGAGTTATACCTAACTTTGGTCACATATCACCAGTCACCTGAAGGATACCAAACATGAAAAAATCAGTAGTGAAAACTTTCTAGCCACCACTCTATCCACAGGGTGTAGAACGTAAGATCCAGAGAGAAGCTTTTATGAGCATAGATCATGACCATCCAACCTTGGACCTTGTCAAATGCTTCAGCTTAAAGAATGGGAAGAGCCAGCCATGGTGCTACATTCCTGTAATCTCAGTACTTTGGAGGCTGAGAAAAGAGGATCACAGGTTGGAGGCCCCTAATTTGTTTCAAAATAGAAAATACAAAGGGCTGGAGGTTTATCTCAGAGGTATAATGCTCCTTAGTTTAATCCCCAGTACAAAAGAAAAAAAATACCTACAGTAAGAAATCATCTCACAGTTATTAAACTAGCTATTACAAAAAAGACAAAACATAACTATTGACAAGGATGTGGAAAAAATGAAAGACCTTGTACATTGTTAGTGGAAGTATAAATTAGTATAAGCATTACAGAAAATGATATGTAAATTTCTTAAAAATTAAAAATGGAACCATCATGGGATTCAGAATTCCATTTCTGGAATATATACAAAGGAAATCAAATCAGTATGTCAAAGATATATCTGCACTCCAGTATTTGCTGCTGTACTATACATGATGGACAAGATATGGAATCAACATAAGTCCTCATGGATAGATGAATATATAAGTAAAATTATATATACACATGTACATATATAAAAGTCAATCCTACCATTTGTGATAGCATGAACAGACCTGAAGGATATTATGCTAAATGAAATAAGTCATGCACAGACAGAAAAATTCTGTGTATTTTCACTTACAAGTGAAATCTTCAATTCACCTTTTCAATTTAAAAAACACTGTAGATCATTTACAAATGTCAATTTTTAGATATTGTAAAAATTACAGCGTTTCAACTTCATTAATGGTAAAATATGAAGCTGATGCGTCCCTAACAAGATTTTCATAGAACGAGGTTACAATAACATGTGGGACATGAGGCACTTTACCTCTGCATGACTATTTTCCACACCAGCTCTGTGGAAAACATTAGAGGACACCGTCTTTCATTGATACATTGAACACATGTAGAGGACAAGGATGATATTTGCTTTTACTTACAATATTTACCCTAGCATTATACACAGGGTTGACACATGGCAGAATTTAAAAACATATCTGATGAATAAAAGTAAAAAGGATGTATATGTGAATTTTCTAACATTTAGTGAATAACATTTTAATGTATGCCCTATGTAAGAAAACAGAATGTGTAACTGGTTGAACACATTTTTTAAATGTGGTTCTGAAAGTGTCCATTCTCATGGATATGCTTTCACTAAGAATTAATACTGGAGATGTAAATGAATAAGTAGTTACTACATAAGTCCACTTTTAAATACTGCAATCTTTAATATTATTTTTAATGCATTGTAATCGCACATTATATAATGAAGTTCAAAGTGATCGAGGCATATGTGCATATAGCAGTTGGTGAGGATGATATAATTTTTACTGAAAAGGAAAATAGGCTTGATATAGTATTTGTGGCAGATTATAAATTATCTTCCACTACTTGGTCTTCATTTCTGCAACTAAAATCAAGATGTAAATGAATATTTGGCAACCCAAGTAAAGTCTGCTTCTTCTTTGTTGAGAAAGGAAGAGAAATGGAAGTGCATCAAATCTGGCTCATGAATGGATATTCTAAGCTGATGAAGATGAGTTACTGGGCACCCCAGGATCACCACCCTCTCATTTGACTCTTCATAGAGCAGGAAGAAAATATGCTTCTCCCAAGCTTCAGAAATATCACAGTATCTTTAAATTGACTCTGAAATTCATTAAATTAGAGAAGTGTCCTATGCCTAGAATTTAAATCCAGATTGCCTAACATTTTTGTGATCGTAAAATCCTAATATTAATCTGAGCTCTCTCATAGAAGTTGGGAATATTTACAATAAAGAAGATCACAGGTATCTCTGGTCTTGTGAACACTGGAGTATTGTTCTTGAAAATGTTTCCCTACAGTTTCGAAACGTCTCTACATATCTTAAACCTCTGCCTAACAAAGAAAGAATTTAATAAAGAGAAAATTACTTAACATTTTTGGGGAAATATTTATTATTGTAAATTACCCCAGGTTTTATATAACCAAACAAAATTAAGATGACAGTTTTTCAAATTAACATTGAATGATTGAGCACAGGGAATAAAAGTTACTCAATCACAGGTTTACAGGTTGGAAAGATTCTTCAGCATCCTGTGTGCTATTGTAGATACTAGAGAAGATTCCACTGGCTGTGCAGGAATTTAAGGCCCTGATTGAGAAGATTTCATTTCACTGCAGGATCCACCACTGGGAGAGAATTCCAATAGAAGCTGTATGAATGTGTAGCTCAGGCAAAACTTAGCAATCACCATAATGATGAAACCCAAATATGTTATTGTTGTCTCTGTAAATAAAGAAGGCAGAGATATGGAAAAAATAAATGATTGACCAGATATTATAGGTTCTCCAGATATTGCATAAATGCTTCTTAATGAGTAGGATAAGAACATGGACAGTTTGGAGAGTCTGTGTTCCACTTCGGCAAGCATTGGGCCCCGTCAACTCCCCAGTCAGTCAAGAGTCTTTCCTGGCTGGGTACTGGACTCTTCTTACATCCTCATACCCGACTCTATCTTGGGACTGGCCCAGACTTATAAAGAAGAGTATTAGAGACCTAACAGTTCTCTAGGAACAGAAGCCAATTGTCGGTTAAGTAGACAAGCATTTTGTAGAAGGAGACGCTGGTGAGAGAAAATGTGGAGGGCCCTAAGAAGGCCGGTTGAGTTTTTAGACTGAAAACTCCTTCAGAGTAAGGAGCAGGAAGGAGGGTTGGTTGGAAATGCCCTAGACTTCTCTGCACTCTAAGGAAAGTTTGGAGGCCATCACCAAGTCCAGGAGACAAAGTGGATCATCAGAGAAATCCCTTCATAGCTATGGACCCAACTGTGATGAATTTCAGAGTTCTGTAGTGAGGTTTCTTGCTCCAGTATGATCCCCATAGCTTGGTGCCATGCCATGGAGATTATCATTCAGCATCTGTACTTTGGAATTACATGACATTGAATACCAATCTGCTATTAGTAACTCATGATGATTGAATTAAGTAAATCGATGCATACTCTTTCAGAATATCCAGTAGAGTTATATTGAGAGATCAAATACAAGCCATCTTTTACAAATGGGAACCTCAAGGAAAGGTATACCTATGTTCTTCTCACTTTACAGAGACCATAGTTATTTTCTGTGTACATTATGCCTACATCATCAGAAACATAAGTTTTTTTTTACTTCTTTGGAAGAGGCAATATTTAATTTAGTGTTCTTACATTTTCAAAAGACAGAATAAACATTCATTGAGGAAAGTTATGCCATTGTTTGCACATACTGAATGCTCTGTCCTGGGGCAAGAAGTTTTGTGAGATGCAAATAATTCAGTACAGTTTAGCTGCCAGTTATAAGGAGACAACACAGAATTTATTGGATAATGACCTTTTTGGAAAAAAAATTATTAGTCTATATAGTAAATGCCATATTTCAAAATAGAATAAATATATTCAATATTAATGTTTAAAAATAAACATTGAGGTACCCACAATTCAATTAAACATGAAATATTATTGATGTATTTTTATAAACCCAGTATAAATTTTTAAAGCTATACAAATGGTTAAGTGCATTTTTACAATCCAACTGGGTTGCCCCTACCTCTCTTCACACCCAGGTCAAATTGCCTCCCTCATTATTTTATACTATAAGAAATCATAGAACTGACTTTATAAATCCTTCATCCCCTTGTCTTTCTCAATAATTTCAATACATATTTATTCATCCTGTATTTGCCTTTGAATATATGTCTAAAATTACCTATAGATAGAGCCATATAGATAATTCTTGTAGTGTTCAACAGTGTTAATAATTTACAGAAATATACAATATTGTGCATATTCTGCTCAATCTGCTTTTTAAACTTGTGACTTTATTTATTAAGTTGTTTATAACTTCAGCTAATTTTCTCCACTCTATAATATCCCACTACATGAATATATGAAAATTATTCAATCCACCCTTAGGTATATAATTGAGTGGGTTTTTCCAATCTTCACCTTTTCACATATATTAGATGAGTGAGTACAATAAGACATATGACCACTAATGGAATTTTTGGATAATGGGATAGTCATACATTGTATGTAATGCCAAATAATTCTATTTAGTTGGCAAGACTATATTTTGCCCTTTATGTAAAAATAATACAGGGGTTTTTTTGTTTTGTTTTCCTGTTATTTTTTACTTTTGAAAGTAAAATATATACACTCCAATGTACAAAAGAGAATGTATATTTTTAGAGATAAAGATGTATATTCTATTGTATACTTTTTAACAGAATTTCCTATTAAAATTTGCAATATAAAAACGTTAATAATTACCATTTTAAACTTCCAAAATAGTCAGTACTAACTTACCTCTCCACGACTGTCTGTAGATGTAAAAGCAGTTTCTGTAACCAGCACACAAAAGAGAATTTTAAATAAGAAGGAAAAAAGCCTAGTCTATACTGGGAAGAACCCACATTTCTTAGGAGCAGGAACCTATGAAAATTGCATACTCATGAACTTGCAAATAAATAGTTGAATGTCTTGTGGCAGTACTCAGACAATATATCCACAGGATAACTTCAAATCAGGAAATGTTTTGGTATTACCCAGATTTATATTCCTTATATAAGATAATTTTATGTAGTTTATTAATCTTTCTTTGAAGATACCAGGAGAGTTACATATTTTTTCATTTTGACACATGAGACAACATAGAGACGATAATGCCTTATGTGAAGTCACTTAGTATAGCTTGCATAAAACAATATATCACTAAATTAATTAGTATTTAATTAATTATTACTAAGTTTTAAAATCGTGGCTTTCTTCAATATCTCAAATTATTTCATTGTGACATAGAGGAGCTCTCCTGAACTTTAAGAAGGACAACTTGCTGGACATTGGTGGCACATACCTGTTATCCCAATACTTTGGATGCTAAGACAGGAAGACCCTAGGTTTGAGGCTAGCCTCAGTACTTAGGGAGACTCTCAGCAACCTAGTGCAACTGATTAAAAATAAAAAAGGTAAAAAGGGCTGTGAGAGTAGCTCAGAGATAAAAAGCCTCTGGGTTCAATTTGTTTTTGGTGTTGTTGTTGTTGTTTTAGTCGTTGTACCTGAGATTGAACACAGAGAGGTTCTACCTCTGAGTTACACCCCTCCAGCTCTATTTGATTTTATTTGAAACAGGGCATCTCTAAGTCTGAGACTGGCCTGTAATTTACAATACTTCTGTATCAGCCTCCGAAGAACTGAGATTATAGGTGTGTACCACTATACTCGGCTACTTCCCTTTCTTTGTATTTATGGAATCTGAATCCAAAATAATAAGAAGAAGTAACTGTCTGTATTCAAAGAAAAATGAAAATCCAAAGCCTCTAACTTTATCGCCCTTTCTCCCTCCCTCCCTCCTTTCCTTCCTTCTATTTTTTTTCTTTCTTTCCTCTTCCTTTGAGACAGGGTCTCACTATGTTGGACAGTCTGCCCTTGAACTCCTAGGCTCAAGGTGTCCTCTTGCCACAGCCTCCTTAACTGAAACTACAGGCACACACCAAGGTGCCTTTTTTTTGTAGTTTGAAACAGGGTTTTACTAAGTTGCTTGAGGGCCTTGCTAACTTGCTGAGGTTGCCCTCAAATCAGTGATTCTCCTATCTCATCCTCCCAAAGCTGGGTGGGATTACAGGTGTGTGCACTACCATGCCTGGCCAACTGAACTAAAGACATTTGTAACACATGTGGTTCCAAAATAAACAAACTGGTCTGCTCCCAGAGTATAGTATGCTTCACCCCCAAAACTGAAAAATCTACTCACCAGAATGAAAAGGAAATGTCATGGCTATGATGACAATAACATTGAACCACATTGAGAACGAAGGCATTTTATCCAGTCTGTGGAAGAAACCTTCAGCCGGGTTTATAATGCATGTCCAAGTGAAGTTTATTATAGGTAAGGAAACTGTTCCACCCCCTAGATTCCTGATAATGGTGGACTCTTTCCTTGATTTTTCCCCAGACCCTCAGGATACACAGGAAATAACATGTGAACAGAGGTTTGCCAGAGATTGGAAGGAAACCCCAGCATAATCTCTTTGAGATATAAGCAGCTGTTTACTCTCCCAGCCCTCAGCCTGAACGGTACCTTACTACATTTCAGAAATTATCCACATTGGAATCTGCTTTATCATTCAAAATATAAACAATTATTTTCAGAAAGGTAGGTCCTAAGTGAGTCCTTATAGCAATGCCTGGGTCCAGGGTTCCCTCCAGAGTCCATATCTCACCTACCTGAAACAGAGAAGAAAATAGAGAGGACACCGCCTCTATTTCGTTCCCTTCTTCTCAGACACCTCCACTCAGCTGAGGAGGCCCCTTTATTCATCTGCTGAGGAGCACAGTGGGACTAAACAGATGAGCTACTCCTGATAAAACACAGAGGTATTCTATGACCTCCCTTGAGGCCTCACATACTTATCAACAGACCTTCTCTCAGCAAGAGATTGGGACAATCTAATCTGATGCTTTAGTAAGCATAGGGGAGGGATAGAGAAGACAATGTGTACTTACAGACCCTAAGAAGAAGAGATGTGAAAGCTTTCTAAGCTGCTGAGTTGGAAGGAACAGGAGAACAGGAGCAAAAAATAGAAGAATGACTTTAGAGAATTTTAATTACGCACATGTCTAAATCCTTAGTGTTCTGCAATACCAGAAACACTTTTAGACTTAACTGGAGATTTGGGTTTTATTAGACTTCTTATTATGAGGTAGATGTGGATTCACATAAAGTTGAAAATACTAATGCAGAGAGTTCGTTGGTACCCACTAACCTGCTTCCCAAATGGGAACATTTGTAAACCTATAGGAATTCACAAGCTATAATCAACATCAGCTGGAGACCTTTCACCAATATCCAGTTCTACCACAAAGACAGTGAATTAGTGATTTGTACAGTAGGTCTGGGCAACAATATGTTTGAAAAGCTTCCAGATAAGTCTCAGGGAAGTCAGCATTGGAGAATCCTGACTAAAGAACAGGGGACAGCTTGGGAATAGTAGAGACAGGGGAAAAGAAAGCGCAGGATGGAAATTGACACTGCACTGGACAAGGCCCAGTGGGATACAATGTGACATTTATACACACACACACACACACACACACACACACACACACACAGTATACTGAACGGATCAGTTTAATTGACACCTCTGTCACCACAGACACATTCAAAATCCTCTTCACTAACTATTTTGAAATATTTAATTAATTGTTGTCACACTAGAGAACAATTGATAAGTTCTTTTTTAACCTTTTATTAATTCATTCCAATCATACATCATGTGATACAAACATACGTGCACATGGCTCTTGGTGTATTTCCTCCCACATCTCATTTCAGTGCCTACCCCTCCATCGCACCTGTTACTTTAACTGACCTTTCTCCACATTTATCTTTTTTTTTGTGTGTGTGTGTGTTACTGGGGATTGAACTCAGGGGCATTCTACCTTCGAGCTATACCCTCAGCCCTATTTTTCATTCTTTATTTTAAACCAGGTGTCACTAAGTTGCGGAGTGCCTCACTAGGTAGCTGAAGCTGGCAGCTAACCCGGGTCCTCCGGTCTCAGCCTCCCGCCTCCCGAATGCTGGGATTACAAGCATGTGCCACCACGCCCGGCTTCCACGTTTATCTTAAGTCTCTTATGTTTCCTATCTTCTCTCCAGCTTCCACACATGAAAGTAAATATATAACTGTTGACTTTATGATACTGGCTGATCTCCCTTTGCAAATATTTTCTAGTTCCTCCCATTTTTCTGCAAATGACATAATGTTTTTCTAAATGGCTAAGTAGAATTATATTGTGTTATCAATATCTATCTAGCTATATATAGATATAGATATAAATATAGATATAGATATAGATACATAGGACATTTTCTTTATCCATCGGTTGACAGACACCTGAGCTGGTTCCATAACTTTATATTGTAAATTTTGCTTCTATAAACATGGGCATGTATGTATCACTATAGTATGTTAACTTTAAATCTTTTGGAAAAGTACCTAAGTGTGACATACCTAGGTAATATGGTGGCTCCATTTCTAGTCTTTTGAAGCACCTCTCCACTGTTCTTCATAGTGGTTTTACTAATTTATTTTCTCACCAACAGTATATAAGAGTTCCTATTTCCCCATATTTTCCCCAATATTGTAATCATTTGTATTCTTGATGATTATCATTCTAACTGGAGTTAGACGGAATGTCAGTGTAGTTTTGATTTGAATTTTTCTTATTACCAATGACGATGAACACTTTTTAATGTATTTATTGCTAATCGTATTTATTTCATAGATTCCTAAAAGGTTCAGCACCTACGCATAAACCTACCATATGGACCATCTATTCTACTCCCAGATGTATACTCAAGAAAGAAAAATATTGGTTCATAAAAAGACAAATAATAAAGACCATAGTTCATTTTTCATAATGGATAAAAGTGAAAATAAACTCTATTCCATAAACCAGTACAAGAAATAATAGACCAAAGTAGAATATCAATGCAGAACGGAAGGAACATTCTTCATTAAAAATTAATGATCTATTAATATATATGTGCTAAAATATAAATGGATCCAAAAATTAGTGAAGGAAGTATATACAAAAACAACATAATATTTCACTCTCTTTACATAAAATGTCTAGGAAAGACAAAACAAGGAAAATAGAATGTAGATTAGTGGTTGCCTGAGAGTCATTTGGGTAGACTAGGTGACCTCCTCAAAGCAATATGGTCTACTCCTAAATTATTAAAGTACCCTCAAATTAAATTTTAGTGATTGTTGTTTATCTTTGTATTTTTAAATCATTTTATAATACTAAACATTAATTTTGGTATGTAAATGCCCCACTAAACACATTCAAAAACAGAACAAAATGTTGAGTTTTATAGTTATACTCCCTCTTATTACCAAAATAGCAGGTATAAATATCATTATATTTAACCCGAGCATGGCAGGACATGCTTGTATCCCAGTACTTGAGAGGCTGAGACAGGAGGACAGCAGGTTCACGTCCAGCCTCAGCTATTTAGTGAGGCCTCCTGCAGCTTAGTGAAATCCTGTTTCAATGTAAAGAATAAAAAACAGGGCTGGGAGTGGAGCTTAGAGGTAGAATGACCCTGAGTTCCCCAATTTTGCAAATAAATCAATATCACTATATTTCCTGCATATCTTTATCACTATGTCTAGAACATACAGCAGAGGTCTAAAAAGATTCGTATAAGAACTGAGTTAGCTAATATGTGAGAAGCTGTTTCACAGAACTTTTGTGAAGAACAATTATAAATAATTCCCATTAAATACTAGATATCAAATTGAATCAGTACATTTAAGTTCCTAGGGACAGTAACTTATCTTTGCTTTTTATTACTATCTTACATCTTACATTTGCCATAGAGACAGGCACATAAACAGCCTCTACTTAATATGTTTAAAAATACACATATGAATATACCAAAGTTCATTGAAGAATTTTTATACGAGTCATCTATAAAAGTTTACTCAGTTAGTTGAACGAAATTTTGCAATTTTTCTCTACAAATTAACATTCTAATGAATATGAATATCCCTATAAGAGAGATAGTACAGATGCTAAATTATTGAATATCCTGACACTATTACTCTTCTCATGTATACAATTACTAATTGAAATACAGGATTCCTGGCATAGCATACATTACAGATTTCAAGTTGTCTTGCAACAGTCAATCCACATTTCTGTCATTGTGGTAAAAGTTCAAATGAACCTCTGAGAACACAGTGAAAGCTTGATTCTTATGACTGGAAGATAGGAACAAATAGAGATCTTGGGCTAGCTTGAGGCCACAAAACGAAGTCCTAGGTTGATGAAGTCATTGTCACCTGTCATTCCAGGACTTCATTTACCTTTAAATTGATTGGAGGCAAAAAATAAATAGTCTTATCAACTTCATAAATTTCGTATTATCTTTCTATAAGTTCTATAATTCATTCAATTTTGGACATATCATAAGTCTTAGAAACTAAGTTACTGTAGCCTAAAGTTAATGATCACAACATCAACTTGAGATACTTCTTAGATTTTCAATGGCCCAGACACTTCTAAAAATTCTGAATCTTTAGAAGGAAGTGAATCCAAGCTATTTGTATTTTTCATAAATTCCCATGTAATCTAATATGTGATCAACTATGGGAAATAGTTCTTTAATTATAGGTAACAAACATGTATTTAATAAATATAATGACATCATTTAACATTGTATTTAACAAACTATTTAGCGATTTAAATAGTATGATTTGTATTATCAAACATAAAATGAGTATATTAGTTTCTCAAACTGTCCTTTTATACTTGAACATTGAGGGAAAAAATCATGAAATTACAGAATCCTAGAGTTGGAAAGAACATTGAATGTGCAATTTTCTATGAATGGAAGACTTTGGCTGTGAAGTTCTAATTGTCTGTAGAATCCATTGTGAAATGATACCACAATAAAAGTCATAGGAATGTGTAGCTCCAGCAAAGTGTCAGCATTTACCATAATGAGGAAAACTAACTCTTTCATTATACTTCCTGTAGAAAGAGTCAAGGAAAAACAACAAAATTATGAAAAGAATACATTTAATTTTCTGTGGTAGTTTATCTGTTTCTAAGTGAGGAAGATTTGAACTTGGAACATGATGAGGAGACTTGGGCTCCACTTCTATAAGCGGCTGGGCCCCACCTACTCCACAACCCAGCATATGTCCTCTTGTCATCTGCAGATATATGACCCCATCTCCTTGCTCAGTCTTAACTCAGGATGCATATCAGACCTAAGAAAGGAGGCAATTAGGGAATTCTTTATTTTAAGTCCTCCCGTAGGTAAATGTAATTTTGGAAGCAAAATGGCAAAGATATCATAATAGGAAACAGGGTTCAATGTATTTTTTAAAGTAGTCAGCACCTCCCACCACCCAGGTTCTTCCTCTCCCAGATCACGTCTCCCTCAGTCCTGCCACACTAAAGGAAATAACCAATCTGAATGCTATATTTGTTATTTCCTGCATAATTTTATTACAAAATGATACACATATACATTCTAGTATACAGTGGTATATCTTGGTAATTTACACACAAAGCACAGCAATGCATGTATTCTTATATAACTTGCTATTTTGTCTTTGAATATATGTCTAAAATTACCTATAGATATAGCCATATAGATAATTCTTGTAGTGTTCAGTGTTAGTAATTTTAGAAATAAACAATATTTTGTGTAATCTGCTCAATCTGCTTTTTAAACTTGTGACTTTATTTATTAAATTGTTTATAGCTTCAGCTCATTTTCCCCACTCTATAATATCCCACTACATGAATATATGAAAATTATTCAATCCACCCTTAGGTATATAATTGAGTGAGCTTTTTCCAATCTTCTTGCTTTGCTAGATGTGGTTTTGAATGCGCATTGCTAATATCTTGTTTAGCAGCTTTGCATCTAAGTTCATCAATGATATAGGCCTATAGTTTTCTTTTCTTGAGCTGTCTTTATTTGGATTTGGTGTTAAAGTGATGTTGGCTTCATAGAATGTGTTTGAGAGAGTCCTGTTTCTTTCTATTTCACGGAATAGTTTGAGGAGTATTGGGATTAACTCTTCTATAAGTGTTTTATAAAATTCACTTGGAAAACTATCTGGCCCTGGGCTTTTGTTTGATGGTAAACTCTTTATTGCTGTTTCTATCTCTTTGACTGTTATTGGTCGCTTTAAGTCTTCTATATCTTCTTGACTCAATTTAGCAAGGTTGTATGTGTCTAGAAATGTGTCAATTTCTTCTAGATTTTCCATTTTGTTGGAGTATAGTTTTTCAAAATAGTTTCTGACTATCCTCTGTATTTCCATACTGTCGGTGGTAATATCACCTTTTTCATCTCTTATTTTGGTTATTTGGGTTGATTCTCTTTCTTTTGGTTAGGTTGGCCAATGGTTTATCGATCTTGTTTATTTTTTCAAGAAACCAGCTTTTGGTTTTATTGATTTTCTGTATTGGTTTTTTATTCTCTATTTCATTAATTTCTGCTCTGATTTTCATGATTTCCTGTCTTCTACTGGCTTTGGGGTTGGACTGTTCTTATTTTTCAAGGGCTTTGATCTGTGTCATTAGGTTATTTATTTGGTGATTTTCCGTTCTTATGTGGGCACTCAGTGCTATAAATTTGCCTCTTAGTACTGCCTTTAGGGTGTCCCAGAGGTTTTGATATGTTGTGTCTCTGTTTTCATTGGTTTCTAGGAATTTTTTAATTTCTCTCTTTACTTCTTCTGTGACCCAATCTTCATTCAGCAATGTGGTGTTCAGTCTCCATGTGTTTCCACGGTTACTTCGGATCTTCTTGGAGTTTATTTCTAGTTTCACTCCATTGTGGTCAGAGAAGATGCAGGGAATTATGTTGCATTTTTTGAATTTGCCAATGCTCTCTTTGTGACCCCGAATGTGGTCTATTTTGGAGAAGGTTCCATGTGCAGCTGAGAAAAATGTGAATTCAGCTGTAGTTGGGTGAAATAGTCTATATGTGTCTAATAGGTCCATTTGGTTGATGGTATTCTTTAGTTCTGGTCTCTACTGATCTTTTGTTTAGAAGAACGGTCTAGAGATGTAAGAGGAGTATTGAAGTCTCCTAGTATTAGTGTATTGGGATCTATGTGTGTCTTTGTTTCATACAGAGTTTGATTTATGGAGGCGGCTGCACCTGCATTTGGGGTATAGATGTTAATAATTGTTATTTCCTCTTGATGGATTGTTCCTTTTACTAGTAGAAAATGACCTGCTTTGTCTCTTCTAATAACTTAGGCTTGAAGTCTAATTTATCTGATATCATGGTTGCTACTCCTGCTTGTCTTCGGGTTCCATTGGCATGGATTACCTTACTCCATCCCTTCAACTTTAGCTTGTGGGAAACTTTGCTTGTAAGGTGTGTTTCTTGTAGGCAGTATATAGATGGATTCTGGGTTTTGATCCATTTTGCCACCTTGTGCCTTTTTATTGGGGAATTGAGACCATTTATGTTCAGTGTGATTATTGAGAGATGATTTTTAATTCCTAACATTTTGAGTTTTGACTTCTGTTTTCGGTGGAGTTTATTCTTCTTTGCTTAGTTGTTTGCTTCCTGGAAATTATTGTTTCTCTGGTTCTGATGTCTACTCGTTCGTTCTTCTTTGTAGTTCATCTCTTTAAGTAGTTTCTCTAGTGCTGGTTTGGTTGACATAAATTCTTTCAGTTTCTGTTTGTCACGGAAGGATTTGCTGGGTATGAGAGTCTCGGCTGCAAGTTATTTTCTTTCAGAGTTTGGAATATGTTATTCCAGCCTCTCCTGGCTTTTATGACTTGATTTGGGAGGTCTGGAGTGATTCTAATTGGCTTGCCTCTAAATGTCACTTGGCCTTTTACTTTTGCTGCCTTTAAAATTCTTTCCTTAGCTTCTACATTGGTCAGCTTGATTATTTTGTGGTGTAGTGAGCCTCTTCTTTGGTCTTGCCTTGAGGGAGTTCTGTATGTTTCCTGTACCTGTGTGTCGACTTCTCTTTCTATGTTTGGAAAATTCTCTAACATTACTTCTTGGAAGAGATTGTTTATTCCATAAGTTTCAACTTCTAATCCCTCTTCTATGCCTATTATTCTTCGGTTAGCTCTTTTAAAATTGGCCCAGATCTCTTCGATGTCAAATTCATAATGTCATATTTTTTTTTTCTAAATTCTGTACTATAGATTCGTTTTTGGAATGATCATCTTCTAAGAGTGATATTCTATTTTCCATGTGATCTAATCTGCTGTTTATAGTTTGTATTGATGCCTTCATTTCAGTTATTTCATCTTTCACTTCCTTCAATGCTTCTTTTCGGTTCCTTTTCAGGTCATCTAATTCTTTGTTTATTTGTTCCTTTATTTCTTTAAAGCTCTGCCTACACTCTTTCTGAAAATCCTGAATTGTTTCTAGTATTAAAGATCTGAATTGTTCTTCTGGTAATCTCTGCCATTCTGGGTTGGTGAGATCTGTAATTGAGGGGTTGTGGTAGCTCATTGTTTCTTTGTTATTTTTCCTTCCCATGGTTCCCCTGTTCTTGGATTTATATCTTTGCTGCTCTTGCAAGTTATATTGTCCAATCTCTGCAAGGGGTGGGGGGGGTTGGGGTATCTGAAGGTATATACAGGAATAGTTTGTATTCAGTGATAGAGGTTGGGTGAGAAGTCACAGTAGTATCTGCAGGAATAGGGTAAAGAAGAGAGTATGTTCCAGTGGAATAAAAGGTTGAGTGTGTTGAGGTGATATATTGTTAAAGATTAGCAATAGTAGGTATGTCAGGAGATTCTGGTAGTCAATATAGAGTTTTGAGTGTGATAGTATGAGATGGTCTTGATATGAGACAGGAAAAAAAGAAAAAGAAAAGAGAGGATGTAAAATGTTGAGGAGAGGAATATACAGGGGAGAGGGGAGGGGGAAGCTTATAAAAGGGAAAGGGAGGGGATTCAACAGACTAAACAAGTATTAACAAAGCAAGCAATCATCCAAACATAAGTAAATCAAGGCAATGCAAAACAAATACTGAGTAAAAACAGATAAAACATAACACATTAAAATGAACAGACTAACAAAGAAACAAAAACCCGAAACATAAAAAACATCAACCAAGCATCAACAAGCACTCTGCTAGTTCGTAAGTACCGAGCTAAAATTTTTGAGTGTGTCTCTGGCATTTGTATTTGCTCAGTCAGTGCAGGCAGTGGGTTTGTTGCTACTAGTTTATGTCTCTGGGCTGTTCACAGGGGTTCCCGCAAGTCAGGGGCCCAATTCAACTTACATATCCCTGTTGCTGGTATTTCTGTTGTTGTTTGTTCCTCCTCTGATCGCTGGGGGCATTCTAAGTCAATGGAGGTCTGGATAGCAGGCTGAACGTGGTATGGGAGGGGCTGGTGCGCAAAATGGCCCACGCAGGCTCCCAGCTCGCATCGGCTGGCAACTCCCGAGGCTCACGGTTCCCGCTACCGGCTGGCATCGCAGGGCGCCCGATTCCTTGTTTCCTGGAGTCTCTGCAGCTCCGCACTTCTTTTTTCTGTCAAGAAGTTGCGTTTGCTGCCATCCTGGTTCAGTCTCTGTTGTGCAGTCTTTCGCCCAGTCCCTGCAGTGGTGCCCTAGAAATGTCCCACTGGAACTTACACTGATCGTCCCACACATTCTGTGGCTGATGGGGAGTTTCCTGCCTGCACAGAGTGTGTGGTCCCGGGGGCGCACACGCCACACCTGTTTGCTAGATCCGCCGAGGTGCCTGTAGTTCTCAGTTCTAGGTCCTGGTTCCACCATGTCCGCAGCCTGTGCGGGGCCTGCGGACCCCTTGGGGACCGCTCGGGACCCACGCGGGGCTCATGGCTCACAGGGAGCCTCTGCTTGTTGGTCTCCTGTACTTCCCCGAAGGCTCTCCAACTCCTCTTCCATTGTGGATCAGCTTTTGTCCCTTTTAGTTGCTTTTTCCTTCTGTTAAGAAGCTGGGTTTTTTGGGCAGATTTGATTCGAAATCACAGCGTCTGGGTAAAGGCATTTCACTCAGGTGCCAGCTTGAATCCGTTTATAAATTCACTTTTAAATACTTCAATCTTTAATATTATTTTATTAATGCATCATAATCACACATTATATAATGAAGTTCAAAGTAATCGGGGCAGATGTGCATATAGCATTAGTGAGGATGATATAATTTTTAGTGAAAAGGAAAATAGTCTTGACATGGTATTTGTGGCAGATTGTTAATTATCTTCCACCACTTGGTCTTCATTTCTGCAACTAAAACCAAGATGTAAATGAATATTTGGCAACCCAAGTAAAGTCTGCTTCTTCTTTGTTGAGAAAGGAAGGGAAATGGAGGAGCATCAAATCTGGCTCATGAATGGATATTCTAAGCTGATGAAGATGAGTTACCAGGCACCCCAGGATCACCACCCTCTCATTTGACTCTTCATAGGACAGAAAGAAAATATGCTTCTGCCAAGATTCAGAAATATCACAGTATCTTTAAATTGACTCTGAAATTCATTAAATTAGAGAAGTGTCCAATGCCTTAGAATTTAAATGCAGATTGCCTAACATTTTGTGATCTTAAAATCCTAGTATTAATCTGAGCTCTCTCACAGAAGTTTGGAATATTTACAATAAAGAAGGTCCCAGGTATCTCTGGTCCTGTGAACACTGGAGTATTGTTCTTTGAAAATGTTTCCCTACAGTCTCCAAACGTCTCTACATATCTGAAACTACTGCCTAACAAAAAAAGAGTTTAATAAAGACAATATATCTTAACATTTTTGGGGAAATATTTATTATTGTAAATTACACCATGTTTTATATTACCAAAGAAAATTAAGATGACAGTTTTTCAAATTAACATTGAATGATTGAGCACAGAGAACAAAAGTCACTCAATAACAGGTTTACAGGTTGAAAATATTCCTCAGCATCCTGTGTGCTATTGCAGATACTAGAGAAGATTCCACTGGCTGTGCAGGAATTTAAGGCCCTGATTGAGAAGACGTCATTTCATTGCAGGATCCATCACCGGAGAGAATTCCAACAGAAGCTGTATGAATGTGTAGCTCAGGCAAAACTTAGCATCTACCATAATGACCAAACTCAACTTTGCTACCCGGTTTACTGTAAATAAAGAAGGCAGAGATAAGGAAAAAACAAATGATTGACCAGACATTTTAGGTTCTCCAAATATTGCATAAATGATTCTTAATGAGTAGGATAAGAACATTGATAGTTTGGAGAGTCTGTGTTCCACTTCTGAAAGTGTTGGGCCCCATCAATTCCATGCCAGTCAAGAGTCTTTCCTGGCTAGGTACTGGACTCTTCTTACATCCTCATACCTGACTCTATCTTGGGACTGGCCCAGACTTATAAAGAAGAGTATTACAGACCTAACAGTTCTCTAGGAAAGAAACCAATTGGGGATTAAGGAGACAAGCATTCTGTAGAAGGAGACACTGGTGAGAGAAAATGTGGAGGGCCCTAAGAAGGCCAGTTGAGTCTTTAGACTGCAAACTCCTTCAGAGTAAGGAGCAGAAAGGAGGGTTGGTTGGAAGTGCCCTAGACTCTGTTGCACTCTAAGGAAAGTTTGGAGGCCATCACCAAGTCCAGGAGACAAAGTGGATCATCAGAGAAATCCCTTCATAGCCATGGACCCAACTGTGATGAATTTCAGAGTTCTGTAGTGAGGTTTCTTGCTCAAGTATGGTCCCCATAGCTTGGTGCCATGCCATGGAGATTATCATTCAGCATCTGTACTTTGGAATTACATGACATTGGATACCAGCCTGCCATTAGTAACTCATGATGATTGAATTAAGTTAGATTAATCGATATAAACACTTTCAGACTATCCAGTAGAGTTATACTCAAAGGTCAAATACAAGCCATCGTTTACAAATGAGAACCTCAAGGAAAGGTATAGGTATGTTCTTCTTACTTTACAGAGACCATAGTTATTTTCAGTGTACATTACGCCTACATTATCAGAAACATGAGTTTATTTACTTCGTTGGAAGGGGCAATATTTAATTTATTGTTCTTACCTTTTCAAACTGCAGAACAGACATTCACTGTGGAGAGTCTTGCCATCGGTTGTACAGATCATACGCGCTGGCCTGATGCAACCATTTTTTCCATGTGTATAGTCATTACAGTCTGGCTGCCAGGAATAAGGAGACAACACAGAATTTATTGGATAAGGACCTTTTTGGAAAAAAATTGCTAGTCTTTATAGTAAAAGCCATATTTCAAAATTAATAAATATATTCAATATTGATGTTTAAAAATAAACATTGAGGTATCCACAACTCAATTAAACATGAAATATTATTGATGTATTTTTATAAACCCAGTATAATTTTTTAAACTCTACAAATGGCTAAGTGCATTTTTACAATCCAACTAGGTTGCCCCCACCTCTCTTCACACTCAGGTCAATACATATTTATTCATCCTGTATGTGTCTTTGAATGTATGTCTAAAATTATCTATAGATATAGCCTTATAGATAATTCTTGTAGTGTTCACAGTTTTAGTAATTTACAGAAATAAGTAATATTGTGTGTATTCTGCTCAATCTGATTTTTAATCTTGTGACTTTATTCATTAACTTGTTTATAACTTCATCTCATTTCCTCCACTCTATAATATCCCAGTACATGAATATATGAAAATTATTCAATCCACCCTTAGGTATATATTTGAATGAGCTTTTTCCAATCTTCTTGCTTTGCTAGGATAAAGCAATTCCATTTTAAACACCCTTTCACATGTATTAGATGAGTGAGTACAATAGGACTTATGCCCACTAATGGAAATTTTGAATAATGGGGTAGTCATACGTTGTATGTAATGCCAAATAATTCTATATAGTTGGCAAGAATATATTTTGCCCTTTATGTAAAAACAATACAGAGGATTTTTTGTTTTGTTTTGCTGTTATTTTTTACTTTTGAAAGTAAAAAATATACACTCCAGTGTACAAAATAGAATGTATATTTTTAGAGATAAAGATGTATATTCTATTGTACACATTTTCTGACAGAATTTCCTACTAAAATTTGCAATATAAATAGTAAATGATTCACTTTTTAAACTTCCAAATTAGTCATTATTAGCTTACCTCTTTAGGTTCAGGTTCAGGAGACTTTGAGGATATAAAACCAGTTTCTGTAACCAGCACACAAAAGAGAATTTTAAAATAAGAAGGAAAAAAGCCTTGTTTATACTGGGAAGAACCCACATTTCTTAGGAGCAGGAAGCTATGAAAATTCATACTCATGAACTTGCAAATAAATAGTTGAATGTCTTGTGGCAGTACTCAGACAATATATCCACAGGATAACATCAAATCTGGAAATATTTTGGAATTACCCAGATTTATATTCCTTATATAGGATAATTTTATGTAGTTTATTAATCTTTCTTTGAAAATACCACGAGAGTTACATATTTTTTCATTTTGACACATGAGACAACATAGTCAGAGACGATAATGCCTTATATGAAGTCACTTAGTATAGCTTGCATAAAACAATACATCATTAAATTAATTAGTATTTAATTAATTATTACTAAGCTTTAAAATCTTGGCTTTCTTCAATATCTCACAATTATTTCATTGTGACATCGAGGAGCTCTCTTGAACTTTAAGAAAGACAACTTGCTGGTATTGGTGGCACATACCTGTTATCCCAGTACATTGGATGCTGAGACAGGAGGACCCTAGGTTTGAGGCCAGCCTCAGTAACTTAGGGAGACTCTCAGCAACCTAGTGCAACTGTTTAAAAATAAAAAAGAGAAAAAGGGCTGGGAGTGTAGCTCAGAGATAAAAAGTCTCTGGTTTCAATTTGTTATTATTGTTGTTGTTGTTTTAGTGGTTGTACTGGAGATTGAACACAGAGAGGTTCTACCTCTGAGTTACACCCCCCAGGTCTATTTGATTTTATTTGAAACAGAGCATCTCTAAGTCTGAGGTTGGCCTGTAACTTAAAATCCTTTTGTATCAGCCTCCGAAGAACTGAGATTATAGGTGTGTACCACTATACTCGGCTACTTCCCTTTCTTTTTATTTATGGAATCTGAATCCAAAATAATAAAAAGAAATAACTTGCAGTATTCAAAGATGAATGAAAATCCAAAGCCTCTACCTGTCCCTCCCTTCCTCCCTCCCCCACTCCATTTCTCTCTTCTTTTCTTTCTTTCTTTCTTTCTTTCTTTCTTTCTTTCTTTCTTTCTTTCTTTCCTTTCTTTCCTCTTCTTTTGAGACAGGGTCTCACTATGTTGGACAGTCTGCCCTTGAACTCCTAGGCTCAAAGGTGTCCTCTGACCACAGCCTCCTTAACTGAGACTACAGGCACACACCAACGTGCTTTTTTTTTTTTTTTTTTTTTTTTTTTTTTTTTTTTTTTTTTTTTTTTTTTTTTTTTTTTTTTTTTTTTGTAGTTTGAAACAGGATTTTACTAAGTTGCTTGAGGGCCTTGCTAACTTGTTGAGGTTGCCCTCAAATCAGTGATTCTCCTATCTCATCTTCCCAAAGCTGGGTGGGATTACAGGTGTGTGCACTACCATGCCTGGCCACTGAACTAAAGAAATTTGTAACACATATGGTTCCAAAATAAACAAACTGGTCTACTCCCAGAATATAGCATGCTTCACCCCAAAAACTGAAAAATCTACTCACCAGAATGAAAAGGAAATGTCACGGTTATCATGACAATAACAATGAACCACATTGAGAATGAAGGCATTTTATCTGGTCTGTGGAAGAAACCTTCAGGCAAGTTTATAATGCATGTACAAATGAAGTTTATTATAGGTAAGGAAACTGTTCCACCCCCTAGATTCCTGATAATGGTGGACTCATTCCTTGATTTTTCCCCAGACCCTCAGGATACACAGGAAATAAGATGTGAACAGAGGTTTGCCAGAGACTGAGGGAAACACCACCATAATCTCTCTTTGAGATATGAGGAGCTGTTTACTCTCCCAACCCTCCATTCAGCCTGAATGGTGCCTTACTACATTTCAGATAGTCATCCACATTGTAATCTGCTTTATCCTCCAAAATATAAACAATTATTTTCAGAAAGGAAGGTCCTAAGTGAGTCCTTATAGCAATGCTAGGGTCCAGGGTTCCCTCCAGAGTCCATATCTCACCTACCTGAAACAGAGAAGAAAATAGAGAGGACACCGTCTCTATTTCGTTCACTTCTTCTCAGACACCTCCACTCAGCTGAGGAGGCCCCTTTATTCATCTGCTGAGGAGCACAGTGGGACTAAACAGATGGGCTACTCCTGATAAAACACAGAGGTATTCTATGACCTCCCTTGCGGCCTCACATACTGATCAACAGACCTTCTCTCAGCAAGAGATTGGGACAATCTAATCTGATGCTTTAGTAAGCATAGGGGAGGGATAGAGAAGACAATGTGTACCTACAGACCCTAAGATGAAGAGATGTGAAAGCTTTCTATGCTACTGAGTTGGAAGGAACAGGAGAACAGGAGCAATAAATAGAAGAATGACTTTAGAGAATTTTAAGTATGCACATGTCTAAATCCTTAGTGTTCTGCAATACCAGAAACACTTTTAGACTTAACTGGAGATTTGGGTTTTATTAGACTTCTTATTATGAGGTAGATGTGGATTCACATAAAGTTGAAAATACTAATGCAGAAGTTTTTGGGTACCCGCTAAACTGTTTCCCAAATAAGAACATTTGTAAATCTAGAGGAATTCACAAGCAGTAATCAACATCAGCTAGAGACCTTTCACCAATATCCAGTTCTACCACCAAGACAGTGAATTAGTGATTTGTACAGTAGGTCTGGGCAACAATATGTTTGAAAAGCTTCCAGATAAGTCTCAGGGAAGTCAGCATTGGAGAATCCTGGCTAAAGAACAGGGGGCAGCTTGGGAATAGTAGAGACAAGGGAAAAGAAAGCACAGGATGGAAATTGACACTGCACTGGACAAGGCCCAGTGGGGTACAATGTGACATTTACACACACACACACACACACACACACACACACACACACACACACACACACAGTGTTGATCAGATCAGGTTAATTGACACATCTATAACCACAGATACATTCAAAATCCTCTCCACTAGCTATTTTGAAATATTCAATTAACTGTTGTCACATTAGAAAATAATTGATAAATTCTTTTTTTAACCTTTTATTGATTCATTCCAATCATACATCATGTGATACAAACATACATGCACATAGCTCTTGGTGTATTTCTTCCCACTTCTCATCTCAGTGCCTACTCCTCCATCCCAGTATATGTTACTGAAACTGCTAGTAATGCCTACATATATTAACATAGCATTATCTGAATTATTTCCTTTCTCCTTTGTCCAATCTCAATCTTCTTCTCCCAATCCTGTTACTTTACCTGGTCTTTCTCCACATTTATCTTAAGTCTCTTATGTTTCCTATCTTCTCTCCAGCTTCCGCACATGAAAGAAAACATATAATTGTTGACTTTAAGAAACTGGCTGATATCACTTAGGAAAATATTTTCTAGTTCCACCCATTTTTCTGCAAGTGATATAATGTTCTTCTAAATGGCTAAGTAGAATCCCATTCTGTGTATCAATATCTATCTATCTATCATCTATATATCTATATATCTATATATAGAGAGAGATAGGTATATAGATATAGATATAGATATAGATATAGATAGGACATTTTCCATATCTATCCATCTATCGACAGATACCTGAGCTGGTTCCATAATTTTATATTGTAAATTTTGCTTCTATAAACATGCGCATGCATGTATCACTATAGTATGTTAACTTTAAATCTTTTGGAAAAGTACCTAGCTGTGACATACCTAGGTAATATGGTGGCTCCATTTCTAGTCTTTTGAAGCACCTCCCCACTGTTCTTCATAGTTGTCTTACTAACTTATTTTCTCACCAACAGTATATAAGAGTTCCTATTTCCCCATATTTTCCCCAACATTGTTATCATTTGTATTCTTGATGATTATCATTCTAACTGGAGTTAGACGGAATGTCAGTGTAGTTTTGGTTTGAATTTTTGTTATTACCAGTGACGTTGAACACTTTTTAATGTATTTATTGGCTAATCATATTTCTTTTCAGAGATTCTTAATAGGTTCAACAGCTACGAATAAACCTACGATATGGACCATCTATTCTACCTCCAGATGTATATTCAAGAAAGAAAAATACTGGTTCATAAAAAGACAAATAATAAAGATCATAGTTCATTTTTCATAATGGATGAAAGTGAAAATAATCCCTATTCCATACCAGTACAAGAAATTTTAGACCATAGTGGAATATCAATGCAGAATAGAACATTCTTCATTAAAAATTAATGAACTACTAATATATATGTGCTAAAATATGAATGGATCAAAAAACTAGTGAAGGAAGTTAATACAAACACAACATAATATTTCACTCTCTTTACATAAAATGTCTAGGAAAGACAAAACAAGGAAAATAGAATGTAGATTAGTGGTTGCCTGAGAGTAAGGTTGGGTAGACTAGGTGATCTCCTCAAAGCAAGATGGCCTACTTCTGAATTATTAAAGTACCCTAAAATTAAATTTGGTTGTTTATCTTTGTATTTTTAAATCATTTTATAATACTAAACATTAATTTTGATATGTAAATGCCCCACTAAACACATTCAAAAACAGAACAAAATGTTGAGTTTTATAGTTATACTCCCTCTAGTTAACAAAATGGCAGGTATAAATATCATTATATTTAACCCCAGCGTGGCAGGGCATGCTTGTAATCCCAGTAATTAGGAGGATGAGACAGGAGGACTTCAGGTTCACGTCCAGCCTCAGCTACTTAGTGAGGCCTGCTGCAACTTAGTGAGACCCTGTTTTAAAATAAAGAATAAAAAACAGAGCTGGGAGTGTAGCTTAGAGGTAAAATGACCCTGAGTTCCCCAATTTTGCAAATAAATCAATATCACTATATTTCTTGCATATCTTTATCACTATGTCTAGAACATACAGCAGAGGTCTAAAAAGATTCTTATAACTGAGTTAGATAATATGTGAGAAGCTGTTTCACAGAGCTTTTGTGAAGAACAATTATAAAAGTAATTCTCATTAAATAATAGATATCAAATTAAATCAGTACATTTAAGTTCCTAAGGAACAGTAGCTTTTATTTGCTTTTTGTTACTATCTTATAGCTAACATTTGCCATAGAGACAGGCACATAACAAGCCTTTATTTAATGTGTTTATTTCTTAAAAAATACACATATGAATATACCAAAGATCACTGAAGATTTTTTTATACGAGTCATCTATAAAAGTTTACACAGTTAGTTGAATGAAATTTTGTAATTTTTCTCTATAAATTAACATAATAATGAATATGAATATCCCTATAAGAGTGATATTACCGATGCTAAATTATTGAATATCCTGACACTGTTACCCTTCTCATGTATACAATTACTAATTGAAACACAGGATTCCTGGCATAGCATACATTACAGATTTCAAGTTGTCTTGCAACAGTCAATCAACATGTCTGTCATTATATTAAAGGTTCAAATGAACCTCTGAGAACACCATGAAAACTTGTTTCTTATGGCTGGAAGATATGAACAAATAGAGAACTTGGGCTAGCTTGAGGCTGCGAAATGAAGTCCTAGGTTGATGAAGTAATTGCCACCTGTCATCCCAGGACTTCATTTACCTTTAAATTGATGGTGGCAAAAAAAAAATAGTCTTATCAACTTCATAAATCTTGTATTATCTTTCTACAAGTTCTATAATTCATTCAATTTTGGACATTCATAAGTATTACAAACTAAGTGAATGTAGCCTAAAGTTAATGATCACAACATCAACTTGAGATACTTCTTAGATTTTCTTTTTTTTTTTTCCGGCTGATGCAAGTTTTATTGAGACAATGTACAAACAGGCCATGGAAACAAGGGTTTTGATGCTGGGACCAGTAACGTAAAATGGAATACAAAAATAAAAAGGCACTAATCTGTTAAGAAAAGACACTCGATGTATTCTAAGAATATAAGTCATTTAATACTGTTAATTTTATAGCACAAAATAAAACAAGCTATGATCCCCCAAAATAATTTTAAGAGCTTACACAGAAAATATTATTGCCTGAAGTTTATGATCTTTAAGTTACAGGTCAAAAGAGTTTTATGCTGTTGTTGTAAAACACACAGTGAAGACCGTGAGGAAGCAAGGCCACTGTTCCTCCTGTCTCAGGGAACTGTCCCCGCTCCCTTAGCATCCACAGCCAGCTCAGAACGCGCACTGGCAGCGGTCGCCAGGGACATGGCTCTCGGGTGCCAGAGGGTGGGGCTTGAGCAGAGCTCAGTGGTGTCCACAGAAAGCATTAGTCTTAGGTACTGTGTTAAAACAATCAAGAATTCACTCATTTTAAGGTTAATGAACATAATATTAAAGGATTAAATTATAAACACCTGGCACAAAAACACATCATCCCTTTTCAAAAAATAAAATGTTCATATTCCTCTGAGCAAACGTTACAAGAGCAGTGGCCGTCTGCCCCGGGTCCGCCTTGTTTGTAAACAGTGTCTAGCAGAGGAAGGCCGGCGCAGGGCCTGCAGGGCGGAGGTCCGAGGAGGGCCCAGCAGTCCTTTCCTCCGGTCCAGCACAGAGCGGCTGCGTCTGGGTGACCACAGTCACCGACAGCGTCTGGTCACGCACCCTCTGTTAACCACGCCTTCAGGTGGCGCCACGCAGCGCAGGAACGGTGAGGATGGCTCCCGTGGTGGAGGTCTTCCCTAGGACAAGCGACTTTTATCCAGACTGTCAATGCCCTCTAGTATACAATTTGTTTCCTATCCAGGTGAGTTCTTTTAACATCCAAGTATTTCTACAACACAGCAGAGCAGAGCAAGTAGCGATGATGAACAACCAAAGAGGAGCGCCGCCTGGCCGATCCGCACTGCTCTTTACTGAAGCACACCGTCTGTCTTCCCAGACTGCAGGCTCCAGGCCCAAAGCCACGGGGAGGCACTGCTCTCCGCTATTTAGTGTGAAAAGAGAATTTCCCTGCTTGATTAAAAACTGGTAAGGTTCCCAGTCAAAAAGTTACTACTTTTGGCACGTGTATTGAGCGTTCGGAACTCAATGCTCACCTCCTTTGAGCCCTGACTCTCCTGAGCAGCCTGGAGACACTCACACAGGCTCAAGTAATCCGTTCTGGAGCCACACTCTAGTCTGTCTTGACTGTGAGGGCTCTGCACACAGTGGGTCTACCTAATGGTCAGCAGACCCAGTTGGTTCAAAGGAAACCCTGCTTCCAAAATTACTATTTACTGTTTGTGATCTGATCCAACTGCTAGAATCAAAGGTGTCAAGCCTTCAGCTGAATCTGGTTTAAAAGGCCTTAGGGCCCAGAGCGGTGGCACACTGTCTATGAGCCCAGCGATTTGAAAGCTGAGGCAGTAGGATCACAAGTTTAAGACTAGCATGGGCAATTTGGTGAGATCCTGTCTCAAAATAAAAAACAAAAGAAAAGGCTGGCGATGTAGTGCAGTGGTATAATGTCTCTGGGCTCAATCCTCAGTACTGAAAGAAAGAAAAGAAAGAAAAAAAAAGGCCTTAGGGCTGGGCTTGGTGGTACATGCCTGTAATCCCAGTAACTCGGGAGACTGAGGCATGACATTCCCAAGTTCTAGGTTAGCCTGGGCAACTTAGCAAGAACCTGTCTCAAAAAGGAAAACAAAGGGGGGGGGGACAGCCTGGGGATAAAGCTCAGTGGTCGAGTGGCCCTAGGTTCAATTCCCTGAACCACAAAATGGGGGGAGAAGGGGCTTAGGGTTTATGCCACACATTCCACTCAGGTGCCACCGGGCAGAGAGAAGCAGGTCACTGTTCCTAGGCAGAGTCTGAGACACTGTCACAAGCCCCACTACCTGTGAGTGTCAGGCTGGGCCTGAACTCAGAACAGGCCCACGAAGCCGACTAGCCAGAAAAGGCGGCTGAAAGGGACAGCCTTCCGAGCCAAGCGTGGGTGAGGGGGAGATCTCTACGCCCCTTTCAGGAAACCCACAGACAGGCAGCCCGGCAATGTCCCCCCAACTGGCTGTTACTCTGTCACAGGAACACACTCAAGAGTCTTTCCTATGGCAGCTGTCAGCCTGATG
>PVLC010020979.1:0-28320 GCA_004027655.1 Graphiurus murinus
ATATCTGCAATTTAACTATGAGAATATGAGTAGCAGCACAAAGTTGAGACCAAAATAAATGTCTCCAGGCCTCATGCTATCCCCATTCTGATCTTTCAGTTGGCTATTTTGTTTTACTTAGATATTTAAAAAAATTTATTATACATTGCAATTAAATTAGATAACTTCAATTTTGCCTGAAAAGTATTTTTCAAGAAGTCAAACTGTAACCACTCTGAGGTGTGATATGTAGTAATAAGAAAAAATGATACGAGCAATAATAAGGATATGCTCAAATTATTATGAAAGCATAGGGGAGGCCTGACTAACTTGGCCATGGGGGAAGTTGGAAGTAAAGGTCACAGCTAAGACCTTGAAGCCCAACCCCTTCTCTAGGCTGCATGAGAGATCCATAGCACCAGAGAAACCCTGTTTAAAGAAGTGGAAGGCTTATTAGGAATCACTTAGTTTCATAAAACTCAGGCATAAGACGGGGTGGGGGGTGGGGGGATGGAGTCGAGCACACTTGTAATCCCAGTATTTGTGAGGCTGAGACCGGAGTATCCGGGTTCGAGGCCAGCCTCAGCTACTTAGTGAGACACTCCGAAACTTAGTGAGACCCTGTTTCAAAATAAAGAATAAAAAAATAGGCCTGGGGGTATAGCTCGGAGGTAGAATGCTCCTGAGTTCAATTCCCAGTACTGCTAAAAAAAAAAATACCTCAGGCATATAAGACGTCCAGGTGTAGTTGCAGATGTCACTGAGTGCACGTGGTGACAAGTAGCTGACTGCTCTTCTGGGCAAAACTTCCTTGTTTGGCCGCATTAGCTTTTAGCAATTCATTAAATTGTGCTGAAATCTGTGAAACTACTACTTCCCCCCACCACTGATACTCAACTGTGTGGTCTTTGTTCCCTGCCTCTGAAGGGAACAAAATTTAATTTCGACCCCATGCTCCAAGCATTTTAAAAGGCAGTTTCTTTGTCTCAAAGCCCCCACATTTCTATATCCATAGCTCCAAATCCATTTTTTTTCTTAACTAGGCTCCAGATCATGCACTTTCTGGTTCTTCTACCACCTGTCAATCTCCTAAGGACAAATTCCAGCTTCTCTACACTCTGGACCCACCACGCGCCTGCCCAGAAGAGGCCAAAAAGGAGATGGCGCAGATGACAGACTCTTAGGCACACTTCCTCACCGGAGGTGGATATGACCTTTTCTTCTCCCTTTCCCGACTAACACAGCAGTACTGACCCATGAAAGAAAAACACAGATTGAGACTTTAGGGATAGCTCTCTCGTTTTCTGTCTGGTCTTGGCACAGCCACCCAGCAGCATCTGGTACCCAGACTCACTTACTGAGAAGGTGAAGCACAGGCTGTGGGTCCACAGACATTGAGCTCTGCCTAATTACAGAAGTATCTGAGAGTAGTTATAGTTCTAGAGCCTTGGAGACACTCCCCTCTGTGGGTCCCAAAGGCCCTCTTGGGACAGGCAGGCAGATGGAAGGAGAAAATGATTTTTTTCAAATGTTTTCTTTAGTAATCCAGCCCTTCATTGACTGTGAGCCCTATAGATATAGAACAGTCTCCTGGGTACATGGATCTTACACATTCATGTTCATTTATGCTCATCTGCATGTGAATATTCAGCACCTTCCATGGATCCCATAATCTCAGTCTGAAGTTCTTTTTTTTTTGCGGTACTGGGGATTGAACTCAGGGACATTCTACCTCTAAGCTATACCCCCAGCCCTATTTTTTATTCTTTATTTTGAAACAGGGTCTCGCTAAGTTGCAGAGTGCCTCACTAGGTAGCTGAGGCTGGCCGTGAACCCGGATCCTCCAGTCTCAGCCTCCCAAATGCTGGGATTACAAGCGTGCACCACCATGCCCGGCTCAGTCTGAGGTTCTTGTGGGCTTCTGCCCATGCTCATTAGATAGTACAGCCCGTGCAATTGGATGCACTAAAGTTATTCCACCATGGCATTAATCTTGCATTATAATGATAAAAATGAAAGAGAAAACAACAAAGTCTTACTGAGAAAATTTTAGTATATGCTGCCATTATTTAATGGAACTCTTTCAATTTAATGAAGCCAAATTCTATTTATGCAATGCCCAATCTGATCTTAATCACATCAGTTATTTTTAATCTCTAGAAGTTCAACTTGTGTCTCCTAAATATCAACTATGTCTCTACTTAATTCTTCTAAATACATGGAATGAAATTTAGTAATTGCTTTAATGTTCTTGCTAATGTCAATTGATTGGTTCCTTTCCTCACCCTATGTTAGGCTGTATTTTCTACCTTTTTCCATATCTAATAGTTTTTATTTGATATCAGACATTTGGGTTTGTTTTGTTGCATGCTAGATATTTTAATTTTTATAAAAATTCTTAAGCTTTATTCTGTATTGCAGTAAAGTTACTCGGAAACATTTTTACCCATTTAGGCTTTGTTTTTAAGATTTGTTGGGAACCAGCACAACTTTTAGTCTAGAGCTAATTTTGAAGAAAGTCTCTTTTGAATGTTCTTCTCAACGCCTTACGAATTATGACTTTTCCTTTTTGGCTGTTGGGAACAGCTATTTTTTTCAGCCCTATGTGAGAGCTGGTTACTATTGTTTCTCATCTTGGGGTACCTTTCTTCTTCCCTCTGTGTGAAGTAGTTTCTTCACATGCACACACTTAAGGAGGATACGGTGAAGATTTCGAGATTCTCTCTGTGTGCTGTCTTGCCTTCTGTAAAGCTGTGTCCTTTCAGCTGTGACTGCTTTGGTTTTTATGTATTTGCATCAACACCTTCTCAACTCGGGACTCTACTGAGTTCCACCTGGGATCCAACCCTTTTCTCCCCAGGCAGCAAACTGGAGTAGCTGTAGGGCTTACTTGATTTGTTTCCCATATTTGAGGGGTTCCTGTCCTAATTTGTCTAATGTCTGGTGTCTTAGAACCTATAACTTAATATATTTCATTGAGTCTTGGTCTTAAAGGAAGGCAGCATCATGGGAAGATTTCATCTTTTTGGACTTTGTTAGTTTCTACAACTTTAAGTTTTTGTCTTTGCTAAGTCATTAGCTTCCCAATTCCTTAAAGCATACTTTTAACATCCTATTCAGCTTATCTAAATTTGCTTTTTCTTGACAGAAGCATTAATATGGAATAAGCTAGTTTATCATTACCAGAAGTGAAAATTCTTCAAATATCCTATCCTAAAAAATATTATAACAGTCAAGTTATCAATAATTGTTTTGACTTTATTATAACTTGCTGCTTTTTCTTTGTGCATAAATCATGTTTTTACTAGCATATCATACTTCTTTTAAATGATTCCTTTTTTTTGTTTTGCTAGAGCATATCATAAAATTTTTCTCCCTTTAGAAAAAGATTCAATTAAAATAATTCTTAAAAATGTCTTTTCCTTGATATGATTGTACTTAACAAAGATGTATGCTATATTGCACGAATTACTACAATAAAAAAAGTCTTTTCCTTTTTTATTATAGATTCTGATCTGCCTCTCACTGTGAATCTAACAGTCTTGTCAATTTATTCCCGTCTTGTTTGAATATCATGACCTTATATAAGGATATGTCTGATTCTTTGCTAGAGAACAGGAGTAACAATCAATCCATGTATATCTTTGTGTACAAGAGGTGAGTGTAGCTGTACATCTAGGATCATGGTGATTGTCTCATGGTCTCTGCCTCCTATACTGATTGAATGTAAATTTGGAAATGATTATTTTGTGCTTTCTTGGAAAGTGGACTTTACTACTCTGAAAGTGTCATATTCCATTTGTCTTTGGTGGTGTGGCAGTAGTAATGTATATTTATTATTTCATTCCTAGAATTTAAAATCGATTAGAAATGAATACTTGTCCTAAAAAATGTCTTGAAGCAGAAATTTAGGCAGCTTTTTGTTACAAATATCCAGTCATAAAATGGATACATCAAGTAGGTAATTGGTACTTCATCATTGTAAGGGATAATAAATATGGAAACAGATAATTAAAATATAATTGAATGGATTATTGAATTATTAGTTAATTATAATGAAATTGCTTATTATAATAACTTTAGATATGTTTATCCTTATTTTTTACTGTTATTCCCATATTAACTCTTGTCACTGAAATTGAGTGATAGCATGAATAACTTTTTTTCTCTTTTTATATTTTTATTGGTGTATTATAGTGTTATAGTGTCCCATCATAATGCAGTAAATAGTGATAGTGGTATACATTAACACAGCAGTTGATAAGTTTTCCTCCTATTCCCTCCCCACTTCCCCTTCCCCATACAGGATATTGAGATTGGCATTGGTATTTTCACACATGTACAAAATATCAATGGAAATGTTTCCTTTGTTAATTCTCCCTCTTTCCCACCCTTCCCTAGACCACCTCCCTTACTCCATTGGGATTTTCCTCCATTGTCTAATGTCCCACTTGTGTTTTGAATACTTCCTATCTTCCATATATGAAAGAAACACTTTCTGTGACTGGCTAAACTCACTTAACATAATGTTCTTCAGGTCCATCCATTTTCCTGAAAATGGCATAATTTTGTTCTTCGTTATTGCTGAGTAGAATTCCATTGTGTGTATATCCCATACTTTTGTAATCCATTCATTGGTTGATTGACTCCTAACTTGGTTCCATATTTAATGGGTATTGCATGAATCTGTAGATCACTTTTGAGAGAATGGCCATTCTTTTTCTTGAAAAAATAAACAAAATAGATAAACTATTAGCAAACCTAACCAAAAGAAAGAGAGAATCAATCCAAATTACCAAAATAAAAGGTGATATTACCACCAACAGTGTGGAAATACAGAGGATCGTCAGAAACTACTTTGAAAAACTATACTCCAACAAAATGGAAAATCTAGAAGAAATTGAGAAATTTCTAGACACATATTACCTTCCTAAATTGAGTCAAGAAGATATAGAAAACTTAAATAGACCAATAGCAATCAAAGAGAAACAGCAATAAAGAGTTGACCATCAAACAAACCCAGGGCCAGATCGTTTTCCAAGTGAATTTTATAAAACCTTTAAAAAAGAGCTAATCCCAATACTCCTCAAACTATTCCATGAAATAGAAAGAAACAGGACTCTCCCAAACACATTCTAATAAGCCAACATCACATTAATACCAAAGCCAAAGAAAGGCAGCTCAAGAAAAGAAAACTACAGGCCTATATTACTGATGAACTCAGATGCAAAACTGCTAAACAAAATACTAGCAATGTGCATTCAAAACCACATCAAGAAAATTATACACCATGATCACGTCGGATTCATCCAAGGGATGCAAGGCTGGTTCAACATATGAAAAACAATCCGTGTAATTCATGACATAAACAGAATCAAAGACAAAAGCCACATGATCATTTCAATTGATGTGAAAAGGTATTTGTCAAGATCCAACACCCATTCATGCTAAAAGCACTGCAGAGAATTGGAATATAAGGAATATACCTCAACATCATTAAGGCAATATACAATAGGCCCACAGCCAACATCAGATTAAATGGGGAAAAACTGCAAGAGTTCTCACTAAAAGTGGGAACAAGACTAGGATGTCCATTATCACCACTTCTGTTCAATATAGTACTTGAGACTCTAGCCAGAGCAATAAAGCAAGAGAAGGAAATTTTCTTTCCCTAAAAATAGGGAAAGAAGAACTAAAGCTATCCCTTTTTGCAGATGACATATACTTAGAAGACCTAACTAACACAGTGAACCAAAAAACTTATAGAACTGATCAACAAATTCAGCAAAGTGTCTATATACAAAATCAATCTTAAAAAATCAGAAGCTTTCCTGTATGCCAACCATAAAACCACTGAAAAAGAAATCCAGAAAACAATTCCACTCACAATAACACCCCGAAAAATAAAATACTTAGGGATAAAACTAACCAAGGAGGTAAAAGACCTCTATAAGGAAAACTATAAAAAGTTGAAAAAAGAAATCGCTGAAGACCTTAGAAGATAGAAAGATCTACCATGCTCTTGGATAGGCAGAATAAATATCATCAAAATGGCCATCTTCCCAAAAGTGATCTACAGATTCAATGCATCTATGTTAATCAAGGATATTGGTCTGTAATTTTCTTAAGGGATCTTTATTCAGTTTTGGTATTAAGATTACACTAATCTCATAGAAGGAGTTTGGAAGAATTTTATCTTTTTATTTCACAGAATTATTTGTGAAGTATTGGGTTTAGTTCTATAAAGGTTTTTTTGGAATTCAGCTGGGAGTCAGTCTGGACCTGGGTTTTTCTTTGATGGAAGGCTTTTTATTGCTATTTTTCTTTTCTTACTATTGGTTGGTTTACATTTTCTCTATGCTCTTGGTTCAGTTTAGGTAAGTTGTATGTGTCTAGAAATCTGTTGTTTGTGTCTAGATTTCTTCTGTTGTTTTCTAGTTTATTGGAGTATAAATTTTCAAAATAGATTGTAATGATATCTGGATTTTCCCATTGTGTTGATATCTCCTTTTTATTTCTTGTTTTATGAATTTGGGTCAGTTATATCTTTCTTTTGGTCAGGTAGGCTAAGGATTTATGCATCTTTTTTATCTTTTCAAATGACCATTCTACCAAAAGTGATCTATAGTGTCAATGCAATTCCTATCAAAATACCAAAGTCATTCTTCACAGAGCTAGAAAAATCAGCCCTAATTTTTATATAGAGAACCAAAATACCCAGAAAAGCCAAAGCAATTCTCAGATATAAGAACCATGTAGGACGCATCACAATTCCTGACTTCAAATTATGCTATAGAATTATAGTTATAAAAACAGCATGGTATTGGTGCAAAAACAGACACATAAACCAATGGAACAAAATAGATACAGAAACAATTATACACAATTATAGCTAATTAATGTGTGTGTGTGTGGGGAGGGTGGTACTGGAGATTGAACCAATGGGTATTCTACCTCTGAGCCATACTTCCAGTCCTATTTTACTTTTAATTTTTTGAAACAGGCTCTCTTTAAATTGATTGTAAGAATCACAGGCTGGACTCAAACCTGTGATTCTTCTGTCTCAGCATCCCAACTATTAGGACTACCAGTGTGTGACACTATGCCTGGGAAACCAATCGATTTTTAATAAATGTGCCAAACAGATATGTTGGAGAAAAGACAGCCTTTTTAACAAATGATATTGGGAAAACTGGTTATCCAGTTTTATAGAAAAATTAAATTCAATCCCTATTTCTTACTCTGCATAAGTGTCAACTCAAGATGGATCAAAGACATGGAAATTAGACCAAAGACTTTGAAATTACCAGAGGAGGGCATAGATCCAACACTACAACATATAGGGACAGGAGAAACTTCCTCAATAAAGCCACCAAAGCTCAGGAAATTAAAACAAGAATTAATAAATGAAATGGAAATAAACTAAAAAGTTTCTTCTCATCAAAGAAAACCAGCCGGGCGTGGTGGCGCACGCTTGTAATCCCAGCATTTGGGAGGCTGAGACCGGAGGATCCAGGTTCGCGGCCAGCCTCAGCTACCTAGTGAGGCCCTCCGCAACTTAGTTAGACCCTGTTTCAAAATAAAGAATAAAAATAGGGCTGGGGCTGTAGCTCTGAGGTAGAATGCCCCCAGGTTCCAACCCCAGTACCAAAACAAACAAACAAACAAAAACAACAACAACAAAAAACCATCAAGAGTGTAAAGAGAGAGCCCACAGAATGGGGGAAGATCTTTTCCAGTATTCTCTGATAGAGAACTAATATTCAAAATTTACAAAGTACTTACAAAAGTAAACAGGAAAAAACCAAATAATCCAATGAAGAAATGGATGATTGAACTAAATGGACAATTCACAAAAGAAGAGATACAAATGTCCAATAAATACATGAAGAAAATGTTCAACATCACTAGTAATCAGGGAGATGCAAAACAAAACTACACTGAGATTGATTTAACCCAATAAGAATGGCAATGATCAAGAAGTCAAACAACAATAAATGCTGGGGAGGATGTGGGGAAATAGGAACTCTTCTACAGTTTTGGGGGGATTGCAAATTACTACAGCTGCTATAGAGATCAGTGTGGAGATTTCTCAGAGCACTGGGAATAGATCCACCATATAATCCAGCTATGCCACTCCTGGGTATCTTTCCAAGAGGGACTGAAATCAGAATATTATAATGAATCATACAGATCCATGTTTATAGCAGAACAATTCACATTAGGCAAATTATGGAACCAACCTAGGTGTCCGTCAACAGATGAATGGATTACAAAGTTATGGGATAGACCCCAAATGGAATCCTACTCAGCAATGAAGAAGAACAAAATTATGTCATTTTTAGGAAAATGGATGGACCTGGAGAACATTATCTTAAGTGAGATTAGCATCTTAAGTGAGATTAGCCAGTCATAGAAAGTGAAGGGTCATATGTTTTCATTCATATGCAGAAGCTAGGGAGTAATCAGGATACCAGAAGGATTTCAGGTAATGGAGGAGAAACTCCAGTAGAGCAAGGGAGGTGGTTTAGGGGAAGGTTTGGCAGGGAAGAGAGGGAGGGAGAATTAATGAAGGAATTACTTCTAATGACATTATATTCATACAAGAGAATACCAATGCTAATCTCAACATTCTGTATGGGGAAGAGGGGACATGGGGAAGGAGCCAGGCTACCAAATGCTGTGAGCATATATGTCACTATCACTATGAAATTTATTATGATGTGATACTACAATACACTATGAAAGTATAAAGAAAAATATTTATTAGGAGGGACCTGCATATCTTTTAGTCTAAAACTAACTTTGCTTCACTACTGAAGAAAGACACTTTTGAGTATTTATTTCAATGCCCTATGAATAATGATGTTTCCTTTATGGCTGGTGGAAACAGCTATTTTTCAGGTCCTATATGAAAGCTGGTTGCTATTGTTTCTCATTCTTGGAGTACTTTCCTTCCTCCCCCTTGTCAAGTAGTTCCTCAACTGCATACACTCATCACTTAAGGAAGATCCTTTGCAAAGTTTGAAATTCTCTCTGTGTGCTGCCTTGTCTTCTGCAAAGCTCTGTCCTGTCAGCTGGACTTCTTTGGTCTTTATGTACTTGCATCAACACCTCCTCAACTCAGGACCCCACTGAATTCCACCTGGGTCCATCCCTTCTCCCTGCACTGCAGCCTGGGAACTCTCTCCAGGCAGCAAACTGGGGTAACTGTAGGGCTTACCTCATTTGTTTTTCATATTTGAGGGGTTCCTTTCCTTACTTGCCCAATGTCTGGTGTCTTAGAACTCATTACTTAATATGTTTCACTGTGTTTTGATCATTTTGTTTGTTTCAGTTAGGAAGGTGAATTCTGCCCCCTTTATTCCACCTTGATTGGAAGCTGAAGTTTATGAGAGCCTTACAGTTTAACTTCATTTCTCACTGGCATTTGTTGTAGCACATCTCAAAAGATGACCTTCAATGTTGCATGCTAGTCAAGATTCAGTACCTTGTGTGACACCTTTATCTTGAATCTGGAATGAGTCAGATTCATTTTTGAGCAACAGAATGTATTTGAAGTAAAATTGCTTGAATTATGAGACAAGCTCATAAGAAGCTTCATAATTTCCACCTGGGGCTCTTGGATCAGTTGTTTAGAGTGATTTCTACCCCAAGACAGTTTGCTGTGAGGAAGCCCATGCTCATCCTAACAAAGACTGTAGGGCCTGGGGTTTCCCTATGTCCTCAAGCCTAGATAGAGGTCTCTAAACTCCCCAGGCCTTTCAAGCTTTCGGACTGAGAGTCACTCTGATCAAAATAAGGGCTGAGAGGTTCCTACAGAGCTCCATGTACTAAGCTAGGGATTATATACTAGAATTGGATTTAGTAAGCTAAATCTACATACCACAAGGAACAACCACACTACATTTAATAAGTACTCTGTTTTCAAATCTTTTAATGTTTGACAAGCTCAAAGACTTTCATAATAGTCTTTTTGAGTTCACAGTATCGAATTAATATTGCTTTATAGTATTTTATGGACATGGATATTGAAGTTCAAAGGGCTTGAATGTAATTCTCAGGTCTAACTTTTAATCAGGCCAGAGCACAAATTCAAATGTATATTTTATGACTTCTAGTTAATTTCTCTTGCCATTGTGTTCTGCTTATTTTTTATGAAATCCCACATCATTTTTGTGTGTGACAAACTTCAGCTTCTGACATGAAAATGGAGAAAATCTCCATGTGAAGGAAAGTTATTCAAAGCAGTTATTGGGGCAACAGTTTTTTACAAACCTTTTTCTCCCTTTAGAAATGTTGTGGTATTTGTGGGGTTTCAATGTATGCATCTCTTGCACTTTTCAGAGAACAGAATAGAGTGATTTTTTTAATCTTTGTGCTATGTCTCCCAGTAGGTGTACTAGAATTATGAGGCATGGAGGGACATGTAATGTGATTGGCTTGTATGGGAATGCCAAAGGCATTAAAGATGTTTCTGATATTCAGCCAGTGTCAGAGCATCAAGGGTTGTGTGTTTTTGCTCATATGTAGAAGCTGGAGAGAAAATAATAAGCAAAAAGGACTTCAGACAAATGAGGGGAGAGAACAATAGAATAGTGGAAGGGAATTGGGGAGGAAGATTACAGGAGCAAAAGGAGAAATGATGAAGAAAACAGTTCAAATAATGCTAACTCAATATATGAAGCTATCACTACCAACCTAACATGTGCAGAGTGGAGGGGGGAGTTGAGTGGGATCTAGAGGGAAACACACCAAGGGCTGTGTGCATGTATGTTTGTGTTACTTTGAAGTTCACTGTGATGTTGAATTACAGTGCACCAAAAAAAGTATAAAAAATGATTTTGGTGTTTACTTCTGATCTCACTATTATCTTATTGAACTATCATGGAAATTTAACAAGAATATTTCCAGTATTTACTTCTGTTATGATTTCATCAATGTTGTACCATACTACTATTTTAGAAGATCTTCTTCAGGCTAAGTGTCAATAGCTTTTAGGGTTAAGCATCCTTAGTACTTGCTCTCTTATTTGTTTTGTCCTGACCCCATAAATAACAGGGTTAAGGGCAGGGGGAACGACCACATATAAATTGGCCAAAAGTATGTGGATGTAGTGGGGAATGTTGTGGCCAAAGCGGTGTGTCATGAAGGAGAAGAGTGCTGGCAGGTAGAAGGCCAGCATGACACAGACATGGGAGCCACATGTGCTGAGCGCCTTGATCCGGGCATCCCAGGATGGGAGATGGAAGACTGCTCGGAGAATCTGAACATAGGAAAATCCAATCACAGAAAGGTCAATATATCCCACGGAGAAAGCAATTAAACCATAAATCACATTGACCCTAATACTGGCACAAGCTAACTTCGCCAAACCCATGTGCTCACAGTAAGTATGGGGGATAACCCGGACACCGCAAAAAGGTAATCTCAGGATGAGAAATACGAAAGGAGTCACAAACACCAAAGTCCTGACTACAATAACTATGCCCAGAATGGCAATCACCTTGTTGGTAAGGATCATACTGTATCTCAAGGGATTGCAGATGGCAATATAGCGATCTATGGCCATGACTGTCAGCACCACAGATTCCAGGCCAGTGCATATATGGATGGTGTACATCTGTGTGATGCATGCACCAAACACAATCTCCTTGAGATTGAACCAGAAAATTCCCAGCATCTTGGGAATGGTGGCTGTGGACAAGCCCAGGTCAGTGCCGGCCAACATGGCCAGGAAGTAGAACATGGGTTGATGGAGGCTGCGTTCAGTCTGTATCACAAACAAGATAATGATGTTCCCTAGGAGGGCTACTAGATAAACTGCAAAGAAGGGGAAGCCGATCCAGATGTGTACATCTTCCAGCCCTGGTATGCCCATCAGAAGGAAGGAGAAAGGGTGGAACTGTGTATTGTTGTTTTGAAGCATATTGGCGGGAGTTGGTTATAGACACATTTCTTTCAAGATTTTTCTTGCTTCCAGTGAGAGACCATAGCTTCTTTCATAGCATGTCGTCTATTTCTTGGAGAAACAGAAAACCCATTCTTGAATTTCATAATACAGCAGAGAAGACCTAGGAAGTGAATATCAGGCATAGTTAGACACGTTCACTTTGAAATATTCACCTCACCTTTATAGAAAATAATGCAGATAGTTTATACCAAGGATAATCCTGTATATCTGTCATATCTTTTGGCCCTTCAGTCTCTAAGAAAGAATCTGCCTATGGTATTAAATTAGCAAATATTTATTGTTAATTATACTTATTAATGAGAATGTAAAGAATAACTTAGACGGTGTGTTTGTGTGTGTGTGTGTGTGTGTGTGTGTGTGTGTGTGTGTGTGTGTGTGTGTTATCACCAGGCTGGGGTTGAGGTGGAGATGATGCAGCCAGGCTGGTGGTTCAGGGGAGCGATACATTCTTGCAGAGTACACCTGAGAAATAAAGAACATACTTTGTGTGGAGAGGGATCCAGGAAAGGTGGGAGATTAAAACTGGTGTTTGGATCTGAGCTATGGGTTGCAATTAGGAAATTTAGGCACAATTAGAGAGTATTTCATAATTCCAGGAATACAATTCTCCCTCCTAGAAATGAAAAATCCCATCATTCAGCATATTATGTTTCTTGGCTGAGCAGAAAACATTGGATGTTCCCTAATTTTTTTCAGAGCCTTTTGTGATTTGCAACCTTCTTTTATACCTTCTTCATATTACATTATGTAAATAGACAATCCTTTCACATTATCTGGAAAGTGGCAGTGCCAATGTCTCTACAAACGTTTTAAGTAGTATCAAGGCCAGATACTTGCCTCAGTGTGTACACAGTCTATTTGTATTAATTCTATAATTAGCTTCTCCGATCTAGTTATGGACAATAGTATGCTGAAGTTGGCTGCAGGGTAGCTTACCACACCTATTGAATCTGTCTGGAGCTTTATGTTCTAGTCTGTGGCACGGATGAGATCCGTAACATGATGTGGTGCTTGGGTGTGTGCAAATGGAGTAGGACATAATTAGAGAACAGAGTATGTTCTATGATAGACTATGAGCCGTGGGTGGGATACACATGGTGATTGGAAATGAAAAGTTCAATAAGTCAAATAAAAAAAAAACTCTAGTGAAAGTCTCACCAATAGACTAGATCAGGCAGAAGACAGAATTTCAGGTCTTGAAGACATGATTGGTGAACTTAACATTCAGTCAGTAAGAAAGAAAAAAAAACTATAAATAGAATATACAAGAACTCTGAGATAACTTTAAGCAATCTATCTTAAGATTCATAGGTATTGAATAAAGAGTAGAGATACAGGCTAATGGCATGGGTAACCTATTCAGTGAAATTACAGCAGAAAACTTCCCAAGCTTAAGAATGAGAACCCCAAACAGATAAGACCAGAAAATAACCTTTCTATGATACATTATAGTTAAAAAAAATACCAAAAAATTCAGAATAAAGAAAGAATTTTAAATGTTGCAAGAGATAAATGCTTATAAAGGCAAATTCATCAAAAGAACAGCAGATTTATCAGCAGAACCTCTAAAGGTCAGGACAGTTTGAAATGACATATTTCAAGCCCTGTAAAGAAATAACTGTCAACCTATAGTACTATTTCCAGAAAAGCTATTTTTAAGAAGTGAAGGAGAAATAAAAGCTTCCAAGATAAAAACTTTCTCAGTGGTATTATATTATTTAAAGATTAAAGCAGATCTGGGTACATCTGTCTTCATTTACAGAGGGCAGAATATATGGTCCAACAGTTGCTGCTCTTAATCAGAATTTTTAAAAATATGTAAACCGAGGGTCACAATACTGATCATATGATCAGTATACCACATAGAGTTATTCAGAAAACCAGAACTTAGAGGTATGTGGTGTGTTTACTCTGTCCTGCATGTAGACTCAAGCAACTTGAATTGTCACCATTATTATTACTGACAATAAAGAAAAGGAGAAATATTTCTCCAGACTATCTCTTTTCTTCCCAGTTGCCACTTCCCACCTTGAAATTCTTATTTCTTGTGCAATGATTTTGCATCTCTATTAATGTGGAACATATTTCCAGCTTTAAAGATTAGAAAACTTAGAATAATTGTTCTTTCTAATTGTTCCTTCTATAATTAATTTTTATTCCCTGTTCATTCTGTTTTAGAAAATTTTCTTTATATTTCTATCTTGCTATCTATTTTTTGTTTCTGCTGATATTGACAACTGACCAACATTGCTCATCTGTTCTATTACCAAATTCCTACATAATTTTTTAGTTTTCATGTTTCCTCCAATCTAATGTTTCTAGAAAGACCAACCATAAACACCCATATGATAATTATCTCCTAATGATGTATTTATTATTAGCTTAAAATGTTTAATTTCTCCATGGTTATTTGTACAGATTAAAGGAAATAGATGTTATATATTATAATAATATTAATTGTATTAATGAGGAATCCACAGAAATAATAAATAAGAATGAATAAGAAATGCTTGAATTTAGTGGATTTTAAGAACTTTTTGGGAAAAAAATCAGTGAAATATGTAAAGTTTATGTTTAAGTTTCATTTTGTGTTTTCACTTACTTACTATGACTTTAAATGAAAGTCCTCTTCTGAGATATGAACTTTCAATTCAGTGGTTGTTACTTTAAGGCTCAATTTATTACAAGAATTATATTTTCTAAAATATTAGCTTTGGAGAATTGTATGAGTCATTTAAAGTTTTAAGCTGATTTTGGCATAGGAATTTTAATTTTGCAATCAACATTGCCACAATTAATGAACTCACATGACCTCAATAAACTTGTTATAATTAAATTCAACAATTGAAAAGTTTGTAGTAATTCTCTTGTCAGTGAAGTCATTTCTAGACTCAAAGTCTCGAATAGCCTATCTTTTTCACTAAATGTACAAATAAAAATCTTAAAATTATTGATTTATTAAAAAATCAAGTGAAAGCTTCATTTTCTAGATATACAAACTACGGCCCATGAGTTGAATTTGGCCTAGCACTTGTTTTACAAATAATTTATATGAACACAATCATGCTCATTCATTTATGTATTGTCTGTAGTCGCTTTACTCTCTATGGTAGAGGTATTTATGAGTGAGACTTTATGGCTGGTAAAGCTAAAAAATTTTTACTCTTTTTTCCTTTATAGATAAAGTTTGCTGACTCCCGATCTATAAGAATAACTGCCTCATGTCCTAATGAAAAAAGCCATTGTTTCATAAAATACACTGAAGATACTAACACTAATTTTAACCTGTCTTTATAGTATTATCATCTCCCCATTGTGGTCAAATGGAACTTAAACTTTTGGCATTTTTTCTCTTATCTAGACATTGGAAATACTTAAGGAATTGAAGGGTGGTTAGGCTATCACTGAGGGAATAAACTTGTTAACATTCTTCTCATCTTCATGAAGTGCTCTTCTCTTTTGGATTTTAAAATATTTCTCTCCCTGTTTTCCTTCTCAGCCTCAAATACGTCTGAAGTTTGATTACTTCTTGTCTTACTTCATCTTGCCCTTAAATAAATCTGTCCTTCACTACAGTCTCTACCCATTCAAATGCCTCACAAGTAGGATTCCACTCACTTCCCTGACTGCAAGAGTCACTTTTTTCCCCCTGGTAATTCTCAAAAATATATTTCCAAGTGGGTAGTGATGGCATATACTTGTTATCACAGTACTTGGGAGACTAAGACAAGAGGATCACAGGTACGAGGACAGCCTCAGCAAGCAGTGAGACTCTCATCAACCTAGCAAGACCCTGTTTCAAAATAAAATAATAAAATCGGACTGGGAGTACAGCTTGGAGGTAGAATGCCCCTGTATTAAATTCCCAGCACCACACACAAAAAAATGTATTCCTAGCAGACTTCTTCCCCAATACCTTACACATCCACAGCTGCTTACAAAATGTCTTGGGCAAGTATAACAGAGGCACATTTTACTTAATAAGCTCCATTCCAAATTGATCATCTCCACTATGAAATAATTTCTCTTATTCCATATTTTCTCAATCCTAGTTAATGGTGTTATATACACGATGTCCCAGGAAAGAAACTGTGTAGTTATCCTCAGTACTTCCCTGTCTTCTGCATCTCTCACTCTTAAGATTAAAACATTCATCAATTACTGTCAACGTTAATTAACCTGGCCAGCATTTACTTGGAATGATTTCTTGAGAAGGTGTTACCTAAATTGATAGCTGCATGATGATAACCTGTAAGTGGAAGACTGAGTGGGATGAGAAAAAACATTTCTGGTTTATGGAACAGAATGTACAAAGATGGGGTGGTGGGTAATGGCATGGCAAAGATGTGGGAGGGATGACAGGTCAGTGTGTTCAGAGCTTAGAGAGAAAGCCCAGGATGGATTAGATGAGAGAGGGATAGGAAAAGATTAAGTAGGCCCTTGAGGTTAACTAAAGAGAGGAGTTTTATCTTTATATTAGAAACAACAGGAAAAGACCATAAGATCTTTAAGATTCAACACTACAGCATCCACTTTGCAATTCAAAATGCCACTCGGGTTGCACTGTCAAAAGTATATTAAAGATAACAAGTTCCTATGTAGCAAGGTCTGTTAGAAGGTTGTCACTGACATACAAATTGAATATGATGATATGTTGTACCCTGCTGCTAGTGATGAGGTGGATTGGAGCAGGTCAATTTTACAATTGTTTAATAGGGTTAATCCTCAGAAATAGCTCTCCAGTCAATTTTTCTTCCTATCACAACTATTACGTTAGCAAGCCATCTTATATCTTAAGTTTCCCACTAATTCACTCCTTTTCATAAATTGTCCTTGATTTCTTTTTAAGAAAACATCTATGGGATCAATATAATCACAACAACAGAATGAGACTGAGAAGCAGTGATTCACATCTAAGAGAAAGAAGAAGGATTCTGTGTAGGACTAAGCAGAGGGTTCGGGGGGATGTATAAAGCTTGAGAAATACTCTGTAGACTCCTCTTAGTGGCACCTAGGATGGGTGGGTGGAAGGATGGAGGTTATTTCACCTGGAGAGATTTATTATATTCTTGCAGCACACAACCCAGTCTCCTAAGCTTCCTACCTCTCAACCCTTCTGTTTCTCATTTTCAAACATGCTGTAACCTTCTTCCACCAGAATGACTGATTACTCAGAGCTTCTCTTCTGAGATGACAAGATGGAAGGATTTAGAGAGGGAAAGACTTCATTTCTACCAGCTGATGAGTTACCCCCAGTATTTCCCTTGTGCTTACATGTAGTATTACATGTAGTATTATTTATTCATACATTTGTTTCTACATATATATTACTGCATTTGCTGAAATTGGTTTTACATTGTGGGTGTTTAGTGTCTAATTTGTGGTAACCAATTCAGGTTATTATAGACACATTCCTCTCTCACTCTTGCTCTTTCTCTGTCTCTCTCCATTCCTCGGAGATGGCTCTAAATATACAGTAGCTGGGCTGAGTCACTGGGCCCCTATCACACCACAAATAACTTCAGTTACTGTCACTGGAACCCTCTTTCAACATAATTGAGAGCTGACTCACCTACCTCTGCTCAGCATCTTAGAAATCATTTGCAAAGGACTGCCACAGCCTGCAATCTGTATGTGACTGAGTTCTCAACAGCCAAGACCAAGGAATTATACAGGCACTCTAGTCCCCTGGGAAGAGCCTCCATATTGTGGGCTGTGTTCCTGCAACTTGGATATAGAAAAGAATAATTCCATACCCCTGAGAATAGAGCTCTGTGGTTTTCTAATCTGAGATACCTTCTGGTTACCAATGACTTGCTAACTGCACACCCTTTACCAAGGCCCCTCCCCTGGACAGACCCCAGGAGCTCAGTCAGCCACACATCAGTACTTTAAATCTCACTGTGGGCCTGGCATGGTGGTGCATGCTTGTAATTCCAGTACTAGGAAGGCTGAGACAGGAGGATTGCAGGCTTGGGACCAGCCTCAGCTTCTTAGTGAGGCTCTCCACAACTTAGTGAGACCCTGTTTCAAAATAAAGAACAGAAAATAGGGCTGAGGATGTAGCTTGGAGGTAGAATATCCTTGGGTTAAGTCCCCAGTACCACACACACACACACACACACACACACACACACACACACACACAATCTCATTGTGGTACTACGTGAGTGGGTTACTTTGGGCAAAGAGGCACTAAAGGCAGAAAAAGAACACTGTAGGAAAACCCAGTATCTTCTCAAAGTCAGTACATTAATAAGTGGTAGAGACATGATTTTAACAAAAGTTTCCAAAGCTTGAGCTATAGCTCAAGGTTTGTAGTTATAAGAATTACTTGTTTTTAATGACCACTTAGTGTTCTAACACATGCATATTATTGACTAATGAAAAAATAAAATAAGTACATATGTACATAAAGGGAATAATTTTAACATATAGATTAAGGGCATGACTATTGATTCACCAATTTGTTTTATGATTTTGGTCAACTTTCTGGGCCATTCTAAGCCTGGTTTTCTCACATGGAAAATGAGAATATGTTACCTTGTAGGATTGTTGTAAAGAGATAAGAAGATATTGCCTAGAAAGTGCTCAGCAACTATGTTAGAAATTGAGTGATAAATAAGCACTGGCCTTTATTATAATTTTAATTTTTAAACAATATTATCTATGACATTAACATTTAGAATCAAGCAATGTGACTTTAAGTCCATTTCCTATAATTCAATGTCTGATAAGACATCTCTTAACATTTCTGACCCTCGGGTGTGATAAAAATAAACAACATTGCTGAGTAGAATTTCATTGTTTGTCTTTCCCATGGGGGGGTCACCAAGTGCCTTGTGCGTGTATGCCAATGTCAACATGATTTACATTATGATGTAAGATGACAATACACCAATGAAAGCACATTAAAAATATACATTTTATTTTTTGGTACTGGGGATTGAACCCAGGGAGTTCTAACCCTAAGTTACACTCCCAGCCCTGTTTTTATTTTTATTTTGAAACAGGGTCTCACTAAGTTGCCTGAGGATCTTGCTAAGTTGCTGAGACTGGACACTGTGAGCCTCTTGTCTCAGCTTCCTTAGTGCTAGGATTATAGGCATGAGCCGCCACGCCTGGCAACAGTGCACATTTTATATGTTTTATTTCATCAAAATTAAGTGAAATAATGCATTTGACTAGAGTAGCAGCATGCTTGATGATTGATCCAAACTATTTTTAAATTAAATTATTCTTATTACTTATTTGAAATAGAATTTGTAGGTGTTCAAAACTCAGAATAAAATATCAAATAGAATGAGTACAGTTAACTTTTAAATTTACCTGACAGCCTATATAAAGGACTCTTATTTCTTCAAGAAATGTATTCAGTTTGACCACTAGATGTCAGTAATGCTCATATGCTAAGTCAATGTCAACCTTGATTCACTCTTGTTCTTAAATTCCTGTTATAGCCGGGCGTGGTGGTGCACACTTGTAATCCCACCATTTGGAAGGCTGAGACTGGAGAATCCAGGTTCTTAGCCAACCTCAGCTACCTAGTGAGGCATTCTGCATCTTAGTGAGACCCTGTGTCAAAATAAAGAATAAAAAATAGGGCTGAGGGTGTAGCTCAGAGATAGAATGCTCGAGTGCAATCCCCAGTACCACAAAAAAAAAAAAAAAAAAAAAAAAAAAAATTCCTGGTATACTATGTAACGAATAGATGATCAATAAATATAAACTAAGTCAATGAAAACATTTTTGCTATTTGATGAGTATGGATACATAATGGTCAAATAATCAGTTATTTTTTAAAAAATAATGTAAACGTTTAAAAAATAATGTTAATTGCAATTTTTTGAGATATTTTAGATATATATTTTTTGCATAGCTCTATAGTTGAATTATCTTCTCTTTGGGAGGGCTTGGTTTCTTTTATGATAAACCATAAACTCTTTTATGAGTTTAAAGGACAAAGTTGACTCTTGATCACTTATGATATTCTCTATAAAATTTGACACAATCTTACATTATTATATTGATTTTTTGAATTACAATATTAGTTAGGCCTTAGAAGGTGCAATGTTTTATTAAGTATGCACAAATTTTACAAAATATGTAAAAGAATACCCCTAGTGGATCAGTTATTTCTTCATCCCACTTGGAACTTTAGAGAGTAGTAGCATAAATTTATGTGAGAAACCTAGAAATTAAAATATAGCAAGGTGATTGCATTATTTTTTTATTTTTGTACCCATGTTGACATCAATAAAAATATGTTAAATTGATTTTAAAGTGTATTAGTCTAAATTATTTTTATCAGTATTATTTTAGATAACTCTTGGGCTATCTAAAAGGATGCAAAGTAGTAAACTTTTCTACTAGGATTATGAGAACAGCCAAAAAAGACAATATTTAACATCAAAAATATAAATGTGAATAAATAGTAAAGAATAGTACCTGAAAGGACACCATGTAAAAATACTGACCTTCAAGTCTTGGTTTCAAATTCTCCTTCAGTCCTTTGTTTCTGTGGGCTAATGTACTGGCCATCTCCTCTTGGCCAGGTGCACTCTGTACTCTGTCCTAAGACTTGGGAGCACATACTGCAGTCACAACCTCCTTTGTCTTATGGCATCAGGTTGGGTTCAGAAAATGGAATCCAAGTTGGGTGTGGTGTTGCACAACTGTTATGTCAGTACTTGGGAGCCTGAGACAGGAAGATCACAGGTCTGAGGTCAGCAACATAGACTCAGTAATCTAGCAAGACTCTGTTTCAAAGTAAAAGAAGAAGAAAGAGGAGGAGGAGGAGAAAAAGGAGAAACAAAAAGGTCTAGGGGTATAGCTCTGAAGTAGAATGCCCCTAGGTTCAGGCCCTAGTACCACACACATTCTCTCTCTCTCTCTCTCTCTCTCTCACACACACACACACACACACATACACACACACAAAAACCAAAACAAAACAAAAAAAAAAACAGAAAAGGAAAGGAAAGCAAGGAAGGTACCAGCGGAAAGCCTGGAGGAGAGTGGAGAGGGTGGTCAGGGTATTCATTTTGGCTCCTATTTGCTCCCTCACTGCAGGTGGCCTGTGTGTCAGTGTGGGTCCTATGAGTCCCTAGCAATAAATGTCAATCTCTGACAATGCTCTCTGAATCTTTGGATTCCAGGAACCCCTTTCTCCTCTTCTAGTGAAGAGTTGTAAATATAACCAGAATTACTATCCCTAGTGTCCTCATGGTTTCCCTTAAATGCCTACATCCCGAGTTAAAGGGGCCCAGCTTGGGTCTGTCAACTGTTTTTTTTGGAACCTTGACTAATATTGACAATAAGCAGTCTTACCTTTTCCTGTAGACCCTCCACTTAATCTTATTTTATATAATGTACAATGCATAATATGTGATGTTGTATATGCAAACACGAATACAAATATACTGCTCTTTGCTTACTCTGTCATAAGCAGTTTAGTATTTAAACCCCAATTTCTTAAGGATTTTGAACTATATTCAAATATCTCAGAGCAGTTAATTTGTGTAGTTGTTGGAAAAGAATTATACATACTTCACAAAAGATTAAAATGGCTAATAAACACTGAAAATATGATCAACATCATTATTAGTCTTCAGGAAATGAAAATTTTAACTTCAATGAGATGACTGATTCTCACTCACTATTGTAGTTAAAATTCAAAATGTCAGTGCGAATGTGGAGCAACTGGAATTCTCAGTTGGTAGGAATATAAAGTAGTAAAGCTTTTTTGGAAAAATTGTTAATAATTTTCTTTAAAGTTGGCACCATGAAAATGGAAATATCGGTAAGCACCTGGGATTTTTATGTTTTTCAGGCTCTGACTGGCTTTGATGAGTTATTGAGTGATGTATCTGGATTGAACTTCATGGAGGTTTATTTTAAGTTAGACTGAGTCACGTGTGTTCTCAGAATACTGGTTGGTAACATGAAAAAGTGAGAGGTAAACAGCATGGCTATTCTATGAGGTAGACTGGTTCTAATATTTTACAAAGTCCCCTGTGATACATAAAGGGTTCCCAAGGAGAAGGAACATCTGTCAGGGAAAAAGAGGTTTGTGTTTTTAATGATTGCCATGTTGACGAATTTCACTTACTTAATGTGAATTGAATCAGTTCTTAGGACACTGTACCATTCACTGTGCTGCCCATGAATAATTCCTTCCAAAACTCTCCCAAAGGTTCTTTATGTGTTTCATTGGTGTTGGTTACAAATACCAGGTTTAACCAGAGCATTCTTAAAAATGTGAATGATCTTTTTTTTTCTGTTCATGTTAAATTGTTTGCTAAACTTAATAGTACAAACTTCATAAAACACATCTTCCAACCATCTGAAGGGCTTAGATACAAAATACTGCATTTCTAGGAAGTGATCTCTTTTAACGATGAACACACTGCTTCCTTTCACATAGTGCCATCAGCAGGGAATATGGGCGATGTGCTTGTGAGCAGAGCGAGGACATTCTTGTTCATATAAGGAATGACCCAATCTCATCTGGAATTGTTAAACACTGACACAAGAGAGTATTATATAGCTCTTATATATCTTATATATCAATCAGAGTTAAAATAGGGCATAGATTGAAAGTACCTGGTGGCATTGCAGAGAGAGTCTCAAAAGACTTTGGAGTAGATAAATGTGACCTGCGAATGCCTGACAGGTGATGAGGACCTGCTGAGGGACCAGATTGATCACTCCGGGTCCCAGCATCACTGTTGGGGAGTGGTGATAAGGTCGAGGATGTCTGCTGCTCCCATTACCACCCTGAGTATTGATGATAGAAGTCAGCATGAATGTTTAAACACAGGTGGGTGAGATTTAGGTGTTAGATCTAGCTCTAATACATGGTCCATGCCCAAGATTCAACAGTAGACCTTTGGTAGACTAGAGTCCTGAGTATGTCTTTTGTGTGGCATGACTAACAGTCATCGCAAATAGGTATCCAGCACCCTCCAGGTGGCCTCATCTTGAGTGATTTCATGAAAGAAAATGGTGCCATCTATTCAACACCAGTCTCCTGAAACCAAGTTCCAGCTGAGAGACCCCAAGACAACCCAAAAGGCTTGGATCACAGAGTTCATTAAGGAAAATGGATGGCTTCACAAGCTGGTGGGTATAAGAAGAAAAGAGTCACAGGGATCTCTGAAGGAGAATTTGAACTACATATGTTTGTTTCAGACTCAGAGCATTCCTCCCAGAGAGGCTTGATGTCCCTATGCACCAGAGTAGACTTAGAAAATTTTGAGAAAGCTACTCCAAAGTGCAAGTGTCCCTGACATGAGAGCCCATGATGGAAACTCTGCTCAGCCATGTCTCAGCTCGGTATTACAGTTTGATCATGAACTGTTTCAGAGCTGGCATTACTGTGCACTCCAATCCATACTGTGCACACTATTGTGTTTATATTCAATTTTTCCCATATATATGTGTGTGTGTATATATATTTTTCCTATATATTTATATATATCCAGAAGATTGCCTCATGCATGCCATAGACCCTTTAATATCACTGACAGAAGAAATAATTTTGTCTTTATTTATCATGTTTATGTGTGGTAGAAATATAGATCACAGGATGCTTACTGCTCAGTACTGTAGACCACAGTGATTGAATACTGGACCCACTTCAGTCACTATTTAGTACTATTCTACTGGCACTTGTGTTTAGGGCTTCTTTCCTTCCTTCCCTTTCTTTTTTTGATATTGAGGAGTGAACCCAGGGGCGTTCTACGTCTGAGCTACACCTCCAGCCTTTTTGATTTTGAAATAGGGTCTCCCTAAGTTGCTGAGGCTGGCCATGAACCTGCAATCCTCCTGTCTCAACCTCTGTAGTCAAATGCTCTACCCCTGAGTTATTCCCCTACTTCTATCTCAGCCTGCATTCCTCACCATATCTGGAGTTTGGAAGTGAAATTAAATATTGGAAATTTATGGAATTAATAAATTATGTTGGGATTATTTTAAGCTTGATAATCACCTCTTATATTATTATTATTATGCTTAAATCATAGAATGAACCTGATTTTCTTTTCTAAAGTGTATGAAGTCCTGTTTATCTGAGGATAAATGTCATATCACACAAGGGAAATTGTAAGAATAAAATTGGAATCAGACATATGGCACGTAAAATTGTTCAGATCTAAAATGGCTTTGCATTAAGTTAGAAAACAATACCACACCTCCTTAATGCCTAAACTGCAATCTCTCAGATTTCTCAATTCACCAGACATAGTTTATTGGAGAAAGAATGAAGGAAAAAGGGAAAGAAGAAGAAAAGGAATTGGAAGGAAGAAAATGACAGTAAGAATAAGACTTAGAGAACATTAGAAAGAAATAAAAGATTCTCGAGATGAATACAAAACTTGGGACCTCTATAAAGGATAGAAAGCCTGGGAGCAGTAGATTTTCTAATCCAGACATTGCTGCTAACCCATGAGGTCTTATATTTCATCTATGAAATATTATTAGACCAGTTTTCTTTGGGATCCGTACTTACCCAAAGAGAAGTTTTATGGATAAATGGAAAGAGTTCTCACACTTTGTTGTAAATGATTCTACTCTGTGACCATTGCTACCTCCAGCATCTTTCCATTAGTCTCTAACTTTTGTCCAGGTACATGGAGGGATATGGGGAGAATAGACAGCAAAGGTAGTTTTACATATCTGTGTCAACACCAAGCCACTTCTGATCAAAATGAAAACTCTGGCAATCATAATCCAGTGTTATAAGATACGCATATTTACTCAAGCTTGATATAATTATTCTTTTTGTACAAATATCTTTATAACATGCTCTCGGATCTGTTTGGTCCTAACTCCATAAATGACAGGGTTGAGGGCAGGTGGGACAACCACATATAAATTAGCCAAAAGAATATGGATGTAGTGGGGAATGTTATGGCCAAAACGGTGTGTCATAAAAGAAAAAAATGCTGGTGTGTAAAAGCACAGCATGACACAGACATGGGAACCACAAGTATTGAGAGCCTTTAGTCGGGCATCTTGAGAGGGGAGGCGGAAAACAGCCTGGAGGATAAGCACATAGGAGCAGGCGATCAGAATCACATCCACAATGATATTAGAAATCACCATGAGCCCATAGATTACGTTGACCCTGATGGGCGCGCAGGCCAATCGGGCAAGACCCATGTGCTCACAGTACGTGTGAGGCATAATGTGATGCCCACAGAAGGGCAGCCGCAGAATGAGAAACACAAATGGGGTCACGAGAATTAAATTCCTTCCAACAACGACAGAAGCTAGGATGATGATGGTTTTATTGGTGAGTATCATGGTGTACTGGAGAGGGTTGCAGATGGCAACAAAGCGGTCATAAGCCATGACTACCAGTAAGACAGTTTCCATTCCTGTAAACATGTGGATAAAGAACATCTGAACAATGCAGCCCCCAAAACTGATCTGGTGGAGGTTGAACCAGAAGATGCCCAGCATTTTGGGTATGGTGGATGTAGCTAGGCCCAGATCAATCATAGACAACATGGCCAGGAAGTAGAACATGGGCTGATGGAGACTATGTTCAGTCTTGATCACAAAGAGAATAGTGATGTTACCAATAAGGGAAGTCAGGTACACAATACAGAATGGGAAAGCAATCCAGATATGCATAGTTTCCAGTCCTGGTATTCCTAGCAGGATGAAGAAGGGGGGGTGGAACTGGGTGTTATTGATAGAAGACATTCTCCCAGCAAACATCAATGAATTCTGGTTAAGGAAGAAGAACCTCACTTTCGTTAAGATCTTCTCATATCAAGGTCCTAGAGAGATGGAAAAACATCACTTAGTATGCTGGATGTAATGGTATAAGTAGTTAACAACATTAAGGATTCTCTTCTCAAGGGTAATTGAGTAAGTCACTCAGCACAGGTTATTGTTCTGAAACCCACCATAGGCAATATTGTCCATGGTTTCATTGTTTCCCCTAATTCATGAGGTCTTTGAAAGAACTGGAAATATTTCATGATGTATTGTACACTGAGACAGGAGGATCATAGGTTTGAAGCCAGCCTCAATAACTTAGCGAGGCTCTCAGCAACTTAGTGACATTTTATGTCATACCCTTACATCCATTACTTTGGGGATATTACAATTCCTAATGTGTCTCAAAGTGTGATATAGTGTTAAGAAAGTGTGATTTAATGTTAAAAAGTCCTAAATCTAAATAAAAAAAAAAACTGTTGCTTTATACCATCGTCCATTTCTGATTTTATAAATCTAGGGATTTGCCTCATGGGTCTAGTATAGTCACATGACATAAAGAAGACCAAGCAGATGCTCTATCTTCGAATTTTTCTCATTCTAATTGCTATTTACCAGTCTGTTTATTCTGACAACATTGCTAGGTTTTGATGTTTGGAATAGCTTTAGTGTCTAAACCCATTTCTACAGTTTCCTATTTATTCTACAGTACACTGATATCTTTCTAAAAATGCATTTTGCTTGTCAGACAAATTATGCTTGCTTTCCTTACAATATACAATACCAATAAAAATTATACAGTGACCTAACATCATTCCTACATTCATATACGAACAGATAGATCAAATATCTGAAAAATTGTTGTGATTCTAAAGTTAAATTATTATTAAAGAATCTCCTCAGTCCTTTGAATATAACAAAGAAAAGTGTCTTCTTTTATCTTTTTATGTTCCTAGGATGCTGTAAAACTCTGTACAACTAACAATTTGATTTCATCATTATTTATCTACAGAATACCTGCTACTCAGGGCAAAGAACAAGGGGCTATTAATTTTAATATCCTCAGTACTGACTTATAAGAAATTGGTTGTGTGTGTGTGTGTGTGTGTGTGTGTGTGAAAGAGAGAGAGAGAGAGAGAGAGATTATATTATGCCCTGGGTTAAATCTCAGTACTGCAAACAAAACAAAATAAAACAAAACAAATAACAACAAAACAAAAAAATCAAGGGAGTTAACAATCCCTGGTTCTATATGAGAAGAACTACCTTTTTTTGCCTTGTGCATGCTAGACAACTGCTCTACTACTGAGCTACATACCAGTCCAAGAAGAATTTCTAGAGAAGCCAGAGAGAAAATTATACATGTATGAGGAATAACACAAAATTGCCCAGTGTTGAGGAAAAGATAAAGATGCCAGGCTGGGAAAGCTGAGGGCAGTCGTTTGTGGAATTTGACTTGGAAACATATGGGATGACATGTCCTGGGATTTAAGTCCAGAGTCAGCCTCATTTTCAGAGTAGTGGTTTTCAACATGACACTTGACTAGCAGAGACAAATGTTTCCAAGGGATGGCACAAGGGACTATTCTTTCATGTCATAATCCAAGGCCATCAGTTCACTTGCTCTCTCAAGTTTTTTTCCCAGAAAGTTGTCTCATTTCTGCTGCAGCTGTGCCACAAAAGTGGCAGTGTATAGCCAATATACCTGAAGATCATTTCTGGAGGGCAAAGTAATTAATAAGTTCATCCCATTCTAGATGTATGTATTAACAAAGATCACAGCCCTACCATCCATTTCAAAGGCTGAACTAATAATAGTTGGATATCTTTCCCTTTTATTGTACATCAATTCTGGCAGCTTCTGATTTTTTTTTCTTACTCTGCTATATCTTTATCCCTCTGACTCTAGTACAATATTGAGGATTTATTTGGACTTGGAAACTATTCAGAATTAAAATGGTTTAAAACTCTGCAGTGCCATGTACTAACTAGAGTCCCTTGGGCAAATTTCTTTACTTTTCAGATCAATTTTTTCCTATAGAATTTAGAACAATAAATCTAAATAGCATGGTTTATTTTTAGGACAAATAAGAACAATGTAAGTCAATGAACTAGCTCATAGAATACCCTAAAATAGTAGCTATTTATCTTATGAATGCCTTCCAAAATTTTATTTTCTTTTAGCCTAATGTCCTAAGAAAAAAGTCACCTAATAGCAGAAACAATTTCTCTTTTAAGAGGCCACCATTAATGAATGGATAACAAAAATATGGTATATACAGACACTGAAATTTTACTCAGCTATAAAGAACAAAATTATGTCATTTGCAGGAAAATGAATGGAACTAGAGATTATGCTAAGTGAGACTACCCAGTTACAGAAAGTCAAGGGTCATATGTTTCCTTTTATATGTGGAAGCATGACAGAAAATAGGAAACAAAGGGGACTTTAGATAAATGTAGAGAGAGACTAGTAGAGTGGTGAAGGGAACTAGGAGAGGGAGGCAGGAAGGGCAAAAAGGACAACTGATGAAGGAAATAGTTTAAATAATCTATGTCTATATATGAAGATATCATTACCAATCTCACTAATATGAATAGGAGGGAGCAGGGTGGGATCTAAAGAAAGGACATCT
>PVLC010020980.1:0-28522 GCA_004027655.1 Graphiurus murinus
TCACTAAGTATGTATTAAGCCTTGACATATCCCACAGAAAATATCTACCATTGGGAATTTTTCTTCCTTCAGGTCCTCTAAAAATGATAGGTTAAAGCCACTTATTGAGCACTCAGCATATGTAAATACTGTGTCCTAAATGTGCCACAAGACGCTTCCATTTATATAGCAAGTTTCTCAAACCAAACCAATTGTTGAGGAATTACTACCTCCATTTTACAGATAAGCTGAGATTCAGAGAAATCAAAGGACTTATTCAAAATCATGAACCACTATTATTATTTGTCATTCTCTTTAGGGATGAGGAAACCAAGGCTCTGAGACTTAAGTTATTAAGTAGCAGAATGGGGGTTTGCCCCAGAGAGTCTGCTGCTACTTCTACTACACTGTCTTTCCTGGTCTACTCTAAACCACAAAATGAAAGCAAGACCTCAACTTCAGTGAGTACACAGTAATAAATGAAATGTCTCAGCCAGGTGTGGTAGTGCACATCTGCTGTTCCAGCTACTTTGGAGGCTGAGACAGAAGGATCATAGGTTTGAGGCTGGCCTCAGCAATTTAGCAGACTTAGCAACTTAGGGAAACCCTGTTTCAAAATAATAAATAAAAAGTGCTGGAAGTATAGTTTGGAAGTAGAATGCCCCTGTATTTACTCCCCATTTCCAAAACTAGTAAATGACAGGTACAGACACTTGATTCTTTCCAAAGACTAAATGCCATCACTTTTGAAATGCAGTTAAGAAGCAGTGTTCACAACAAGGAAAATCAAAGGGGAAGGTGACTATCCTAAGATTCTCTCCTTAACCATAATATCAAAAGAAACTAAGGAAAGGTGACAGTGGTGCAAAGACTTCTCACTCTTGTGATGAAGTCAGACCCCAAATAAGCCAATCTGTCTGGCCATTCAACAGGTCATCACAATAACCAGCTGAATAATTTGCCTAGCAAATCCTGCCATTACTAGTCTCATCCAATGTGTGTGTGTGTGTGTGTGTGTGTGTGTGCGCGCGCGTGTGCGTGCGCGCGCGCGCATGTGTGTGTGTTAGGGGGGTGCACACTGGAGATTAAATCCAGGGACATTCTACCTCCAACCTACATCTCCAGCTCTTCATATTTTTAGTTTTGAAACATGGTCTCACTAAGTTGCTTAGGCTGGCCTTGAACCTGTGATCCTCCAGTCTCAGCCTCCCAAGTACTGGGATTACAGGCATATCTCAGAATTCTTCTATAAACTGCTAGTGTGGCATTAAATAAAGGGAAAGATGAAGAAGACGACCCTGTGGACCAAGAGCAACAACTTCACAAATCAGTGCCAGAAGCTCAGGCTCAGACTGGCTTATTTCAAAGCCAATTATTAGCAAGCTTTGTCACTACAGCCTTGCAAGTGCTACTTTGCTCTATTGTTACTTGTCCTGCCCCAAATGGACAGAAAGATTTCTCCGTCCATTTCCACTCCATCAACTAGCCAAAACTCTGGGCTTGCCTTCATTAGTTGGGAGACAGGAAGGTGTTACCCTGTTCAAATTTTCTAACAGTCAAACCTGGGATCATGTCCTACCTTTTCCACTTAATAGCTGTGTAACTTTAGTCAAGTCCATCAATCTTTTGGACCCTCATTTTCTCCATCTGTACAATGGGGATAAAACAACAAGCTAAGGGGAAGAAAGGAACTATTTGAATATAACCTATAATATGTTAGTCTTCTTGCCCTTCTGAGAAATATACTGTGTGCAAAATACCCTCCCTAGATTTCAGATTGTCACCCTACAGGAAAGAAGATGTGTTTAATTTCACAGAATAGATGAATATCAGTAGCAGAATGTTCTCCTGTGCTCACTCTAGCATTTATGCACATGACAGGCATAAAGTCTGCACCTGCAATAAGGCTTTAATTATAAAATAAAGCAGCTGCTAGAGAAGACACCTGTTGGAAGTCAAATCCCTTCCAACAGTAATCAGAAGTAAGCAAACCTAGAGAAACATCTACCATTTCCTATCTTAGACAGATTTTCCTTTACTCAGTGTTTGCTGTGCAACTCTTTACCCAGTAAATCCCAAGTTTTCATTTCTAATATTTCAACAAAATCAACATGGATATATTAAAATAGGTTGGAAATAATAACCTAGAGCATATATTAACTATTATTAGTTAGTATTTTATTATATGATTATATGTTATATACTACATTTAGGTGTTCCATATCTGGGTCGATAGGACAAAATAGGTTAATACCAAGTGTCTTCTGGGGCAATGTAGCTTCAGAGACCATCAGACACTGATCCTGCAACTACTGAGTTCACAGTGTAATAAGAATGACAGATATCAATATAAATAATTATAATACAGAAGTCATTAATTTATTGCCTTATACTTCCAAACTGATTCTCCACTGTCCTACTGTGGTACTAGTCTCTGCACAGTACATTTCTCTTCTCCCATCTGAGGGCCTGTCTGTTAGGTTTTGCCAATGAAGGGTGCTGGACGGAGGCTAGGCGGCTAGGAGAAAAAGGAATCTTTCCAACATTCAGTTTTCTACAAGGCAGCAAGAGGTCTCGGTAGATGTTAACGCAATGATGCTCAGGTTCTGAAGCAGGGCCCATAGGTCAGTTTCTTCTTCACCACAGCAACAAGAAGCACATTGCTATGGTGGCCATATATTCTCCTCAAGGGCCTAAACCTCAGCCTTGTGACACTCTCTTCTACATTTCTTCCCTGTCCATTTCTAGAGATACAACAATTTCCTGTAGTTACTATCTCTATTACACCTTAAAGTTCTGTTTTATCTATTCTAGTAGTTAACCACCTTTTGCCTGGTTAACGATTGTTTATATTAAATTTAACCTATTTAAATTATTGCTGTGATTTTTGTCTCCTCATCTGGACCATGACCTGAAGAATATGACCCTCAGCCAGGCACCGTGGTGCACACCTGTAATTACAGCCACTTGGAAGGCTGAGGCAGGAGGACTACTTGAGCCTAGGAGTTTGGGACCAGCCTTGGTTCTAATAAACTCTTCTTTTCAAAGTAGACAAACTATCGTTGAATCTAAAAATCTACAGAGAAACTCTGTCTTCAAAAGAACTTGACTCTCTTTGTAGAGGATCACATAAAAAGGCCAGAATAGAGAAGAGACAAAATGGTAGAGTTTGAGTCACATGACCTGAGATTAGTCCAAGCTTTCCATTCAATCATGTGACATGAGCAAGGAAGGCATTTAATCTCTCTGGACCTCAAATTGCCCCATCTATAAAATGGGAATAATCCTGCTTGCCTTACTTACTTTACAGAAATCACTATGAAGCATTTAAAAAATGGGGTGATATGGATGAAAGCAATTCACTTGACAAACCATTACGCTTCACTATAATACCCCACTTACATGGAATTTAACAATCCAATTACCTTGTCTTTTTGGAACACACAGAGAACTAGGAAGCAAGCAAAAATGGCCTAATACCAAAATAACTGCCTTGAATTCTTCATACCTTACTACTAGTAGAGTCCCTAGAGCCTCACTCTTCCTTTAAAAGCACATCTAATAAACTCAGTTACCTGGGAGTACCACACATAGTAGGTGAGAAGTAATCAAATAACAAAGGACAATATTCTCTATTGTGTTTAACAAACACCAAGAAGAAAAGGCAGAAAAATAACTCAAAACCACCATAAAAATTGGGCTTTAGAATATAGCTCAGTAGTACAGCATGTGTTTATAGCATACATGAGGTCCTGGGTTCAAGTCCCAGTATCCCTCCACATACACATGTAATATCTAAAAGAGTAGTATTCACACAAAAAAGTAGATTCTAGCTTTTGTTTTGAACTACAGCATCAAGGTTTTTAGTTTCAATGATAGTTTGTCTACTTTGAAAAGAAGAGTCTATTAATGCATTGGGGGGGGGGTTACTCAAAACTGTACTCCTTACTTCTTTTCTTCTTTTTTAAACTTTAATGCTTAAAAGAGCAAAACCTCAAGCCAAGTGTGGTGGCACATACCTGTAATTCCAGCTACTCAGGAAGCTGAAGGAGTATTGCAAAGGCCAGCCTAGGCAACTTAACAAGACTGTCTCAAAATTTAAAAGGGGGGGGGGGGCAGGGGATAAAGTGGTAGAGCACTTTCCCTGCATGCCTGAGGCCCTGAATCCCCAGTACTGTAGAAAATTTAAAAAAAAAAAAAAGATGGCCGGGTATCAGGCCCATAATCCCAGCCACTCAGGAAGCTGAGGCAGGAAGACTGCAAGTTCAAGGCCAGCATGGGAAACTTGGCAAGACTCAGTCTCAAAATAAAATAAAAAGGGATAGGGTCATGGCTCAGTCACAAAGTGCTTGCCTAGCACACACTCAAGGTTCAACCCCTAGTATTTCAGGGTTGGGGTAGGAGGTGGAGATTGTATCTAATTTGCTAATGGACAGTACATTAAAGAAAACTGTACCTATTTTCAAGCCATACTGTGTTAGGTTATACTATTGAGAGTGGACGGCCACATTCCTGTGGATGGGAATGAGTATGAGTACAGCCATATAGATTAGCCTAGCTGACACTGCCACACTGCATACCATCTTAAAGCCTGCTGACATGTCATTCTTGATAGGTATCCCAAGGGTGCACAGCTTGTTAGCAATAATTCAAAACACAAATCTTTCAAAATCAAAAGCTCATACTCCTCCTAGTACAAACAGTTTTCAAGCATAGTAATATATAATTTCTTCAAGTGCAGAACAGAGAATGAAATTCTGATACAGACTTCTGGATAATGTTGGTAAGGTGAATATATGTCCTTTCCTTAGACCCTACTTTTGAGGGTTTTTTGTTTTTTGTTTTTTGTTTTTGCGGTACTGGGGATTGAACTCAGGGGCATTCTACCTTGGAGCTATACCACCAGTCCTATTTTTTATTAATTATTTTGAAACCAGGTCTCACTAAGTTGCGGAGTGCCTCACTACGTAGCTGAGGCTGGCCGCGAACGCGGATCCTCTGGTCTCAGCCTCCCAAATGCTGGGATTACAAGCATGCGCCACCACGCCCGGCTCTTTTGAGTTTTTTAATAAGGCATAAAATCATTATGGTGGCGGGGGGAGGGGGGGGCAATAGACACAAATTACTAAACACCAAAAGATGAGTAGTAACTGACTTATTAGATCCCAAAAAGATCAATACTAAGTAAGCATTGGGAAAAAACAAAAAAAAATTCAGTTTAAACCCCCCAGGGCTCAGAAAGTGGCAGCACCATTATTTCTGGGAAGAAAATATTAAAACAAGGAGGACTGATTACTTGAACATCTAAGAAGCAGTTAAAGGCCCATATTTCCTCCTCCACATCAAAAGACTGGAGATTTTCTTTTTCCTCTGGAAAAAGTTAAAATAGAAGACTAGCAGGCACAGCTCAGGGCAGGGCTCCTATACCAAAAATAAGCATGTAAGTGAACTGAGTATTGAGAGCCTTCCTCTCCCACTTAGCTTCCAAATCACTGGCAGCTAGACCTATAACTTCTAGGAAAGGGTGTAGAAATCTTCCAGAGAATCTGATGAGCCCCAGTGGAAAGATCTAAAGATACTAACACTGTAGTTGCCCCATATATAGTACGGGGAGATGATCATAAGCAAAGTGCATGATCAGTAAGCCCAACACATATACTTAAACCTTCCAATTAAGCCAGGCGTGGTGGAGTAGGCTTGTAATCCCAGCATTTGGGAGGCTGAGACCAGAGGATCCAGGTTCATGGCCAGCCTCAGCTACCTAGTGAGGCCCTCCACAACTTAGTGAGACCCTGTTTCTAAATAAAGAATAAAAAATAGGACTGGGGGTATAGCTCGGAGGTAAAATGCCCCTGAGTTCAATCCCTAGTACCGCAAAAAAAAAAAAAAAAAAAAAAAAAAACACTTCCAATTAGCTTTTTAGTATCCCACTTTTAAATATGAACAATCGAGAATCACCAGACATCTGGGAAAAGCTCAAACATGAAAGACAGAATTCATATTCTTATTTATATAAAAAATGGGAGATTCAGGTGACAAGTTATTTGAAAGAAAACATAAGTATATCCCAGCTACTCAGGAAACTAAGGCAAGAGATCATAAATTCGAGGCCAGCCTGAACAAAACAGTGAGACCCTATCTCAAGGAAAACAGAAAAGAAAAATAAAAGGCAGAAGTATAAAAATTATGTTTGTCTTGGTCAGAGTTTGTCTATGATTTAAAAATCAGATCAGATGGTCACACATGGTGGCATATGCCTATAATTTCATGGGAGGCTGAGACAGGAAGATCACAGGTTAGAGACTAGCCTCAACAATTTAGTGAGATCCTGTTTCAAAATTTTAAAAAAAATTTTTTTTAAAGGGTTCAGGGGTGGCTAGGCATGGTGGCACATGTCTGTAATCCATGTACTTGGGAAATTGAGATAGAAAAATGGCAGATTTAAGGTCAGCCTCAGCAACTTAGTAAGACCCTGTTTCAAAATTAAAAATAAAATAGGGCTGGGGAGCTGGGCATGGTGGCATGCACCTATAATCCCAGTACTTAGGAAGCCAAGACAAAAGGATCACAGGTCCAAAGCCAGCCTCAGAAACTTATCAAGAGCCGGGCGTGGTGGCGCACACTTGTAATTCCAGCATTCGGGAGGCTGAGACCGGAGGATCCGGGTTCGCGGCCAGCCTCAGCTACCTAGTGAGGCACTCCGCAACTTAGTGAGACTCGGTTTCAAAATAAAGAATAAAAAATAGGGCTGGGGGTATAGCTCGGAGGTAAAATGCCTCTGAGTTCAATCCCCGTACCGCAAAAAAAAAAAAAGAAACTTATCAAGGATCTCAGCAACTTAGTGAGATTATTTCCAAATAAAAATAAAGTAGGTCTGGGGGTATAACTCAGGGGTAGAATGCCCCTAGGTTCAATCCTTGGCAACACACACACACACACATACACAAATAGGGCTGAGGGTGTACCTCAGATGTAGAACATCCCTAGTATCAAAAAAAAAAAAAAAAAAGGGTGGGGGTGGATGGAGTGAGGGGTATTACTCAAAGGTAGAATGCCCTGGGTTCAACCCCCATACCAAAATTTAAAAATAAATAAATAAATAAATAAGATCAGATGAACTTGTGCCATCAACCTGATAATAAATAGCGCTTTCTAGACCTAGTGGTTTTACTGATGGCTGTTTGCTTCATCACAGAAAAGATGTATAATAAAGTACAATTGCAGAGTCCAGCAAGATGATATACTGTATCTGCATTTCTTTTCTTTCAGTACTGGGGATTGAACTCGGGTATTCTACCTCTGAGCTATACCCCCAGTCCTATTTTTTTATTCTTTATTTTGAAACAGGGTCTCACTAAGTTGCGGAGTGCCTCACTAGGTAGCTGAAGCTGGCCGTGAACCCCGATCCTCCGGTCTCAGCCTCCCGAATGCTGGGATTACAAGCGTGCACCACCACCCCTGGCTTGCATTTATTTTCTGATTCCAAAGATATCTGTTATGAATGACTCTACAAATGAATTAAATGTTTCAATGAAGGTACTATAATAAAGAAAACAATGGGACATAAAACAAAAGCATTAAGAGATGTCACTGTGACCAATAATCAGTGATACTACAACATATAGACAGATTTTCCTAAGTTCAAAATTCTCGATGAACCTAGTGGAGGGAGGTCTCTCATCCATGGTATCTTACTTTGAAAAGTCAGGGATGATTTCCCAGAAAGCATGGTGATTGAGAAGAGTTTTAAAGAAAGAGTAGAAGTATGTCAGTCAAAACAGGAAGTACAGAATAGAAGACTAGAAGGGGCAAGAAATAAATGAGTATGGAAGGGCTGAGAAGCTGCAAACAATATTGTGTCAGTGGAGCATGGGCCAGAGCAGTAAGAAATGAGGATGAAAGGAAAGGCAGAGATGAGATCAAGGAACACTGCATGTGTCATGGAAGGAATCTGAACTCTAACCTGAAGGCAACAGGGAGCCAGTAAAGAGCTTAGCAGCAAACTCAGATGATCAGATTTATATCTTGGATAAGATCATTCTGATGAAGAAATTACAGATTTTTTTTTCAGTACTTAGGGGCATTCTACCTCCAAGCTATATCCCCAGCCCTATTTTTTATTCTTTATTTTGAAACCAGGTCTCACTAAGTTGCAGAGGGCCTCACTAGGTAGCTGAGGCTGGCCGAGAACCCGGATCCTCCGGTCTCAGCCTCCCAAATGCTGGGATTACAAGCATGCGCTACCACGCCCGGCTGAAATGACAGATTTTAGAGATGGAAAAGGGATGGCTGGTATTACGGTCTTCCATACTATGTACTAACAGCTCCCAAAGGCAGTTCTCCTGTTTAAAAACCCCAGGTTCTGTTCTTAATTTACTGTGAAGCAGATGGTTCTATCTCTAAGAGACTAGTAGCTACCAGAGACACTTGAATGGTTCCCCTGAGAAAACCTACATCTCAAGGCCTCTACTTTCAGGGTCTTTGTTTCTCTCTCCTAGAGTCTTCTTTATGGGCAGCAAGTCTGCATTATGTTGCCTTATCAGGATGTACTTCTCAAGCTGGTTTCAAGGAAGACATGCATCTGCCCCAAGTCCTCATATCCTAATTCTAGCCACTTCTTAGATCTGTATTACACACACACACACACACACACACACACACACTCTCTCTCTCTCTCTCTCTCTCTCTGAATCACATGTATGAATGTGTGATTTCCTAATGTATACTCCTTAAGGAGATGGAAGGGAATATTTGATGAGCACCAACTTAATGTTTTATCCTTTCCTATGTATTCTCTCATTTGATCATCACTGCAACCTTGAGCAAGGTAATATTTATATCCTCATTTTTAGAGAAGAAACTATGGTTCAAAGAGTCTAAAAGAAAGCCGAGCATGGTGGTGTACATGTGTAATCCCAGTATGTGGGAAGCTGAGACAGGAGGATTGAAGGTTCAAGGACAGCCTTGGCAAGTAGGGGAGATTCTCGGCAACCTAGCAAGATCCTATTTCAAAACAAAAAATAAAAAGGGTTAGGGGTGGGTAACTTAGAGGTAGAATTCCCCTGGGCTCAATCCCTAGTACCACAAAAAGAGAGAGAGACTAAAAGATTTGTCCAAGGCTACAAAGCCAGGCAAAGATGAGATTTGAAGCTATCTATCTATGGGTTCACCAACACTTCTCCACTACCTCATTTTAGGTTTCCCCTTATTTTATTCATTTCTGAATATCATCTTAATATGTGTTGAATTACATTATACCAAGTCATTCACTGAACAGATCAGCAACCAGGAAAAGCAACCCAACAGAAAAAACAAAGGACAATGGAATACTTGGACAAGAGAGGCAGGTGCCAAAAAATTAAAGGAGAAAACCAGCAATATCACCTCCAACAAGCTCTTCAGAGACCTAGCTAAAATTGGCAAGAAGTGAAATAGTCAAAATGCATGTTGACAGACCTTCATTCCAGAATTTTATCTCCTCTGCCAGCCCTGCAGAGGTTCTGGTAAAATACTGCCTAGTTAGGCACACAGCATAAATGATCCAACAAGCATATGCAATTTCTCCCCGGAGCCTTCCTACTCTTGCAAAACCACCAGGAACTGGAAAATCTTTTGTTCTCCATCTGAACTGCCTGTAGGCCCTTGCTAGTAAAGGGAAATTGGGATTGAGAAGCAGATGGCTTGTCAAAGAGCCTAAAATCTAAAGTGAAAAGGAAGCAGCTTACTAACCAACCTTTCCAAAAGGGAAACCAAGCCTCTTTAAGGGGACAAAGAGTATTGTTATAATAGTGACTTGCCCTCTAATCAGAGGATCCCAAAGCACCTTGGAGGAGAAACAGAGGTCAAGACTCAGATATGATCTCCAGCTGCATTCACCCATAAGATATCACAAGTTCATACTAATAATCTAGATTTTTCTGAAAGTATGCATCACTTGTTAGTAACAATTTTTTGGAGGGGGATGGTGCTCGGGATCAAACCCAGGGACTCACAGCCTAGATAAGTGCTCTACCACTGAGCTATACCTCTGGCCCTGCAGCAACTACCTTTGGTTATAGAGATTTGATTATGGAAGGATTTTGTCATGGAGGAAAAATACTATTATGCTAGTTAGATCCTCAATATCACAAGAAGGAACAGAAAGGAATTTGTAAGTTAAATAAGATAATGTAAATCAAAAGCCTAGAAACTGAATTGGCACAAGTTAGATGCTTAATTTGATCAATTAGCGTATGTTTAGTACTCTACCGAAAATCATCTAAGCAGCTTTCATATACTTCATCTATTTAATTCCCAAAACAAGTGTTATCCTCATTTTACAGACAAGAGGTTAAAAAAAAATCAACTGACTTGCTCATTCAGTTAAGGGGGAAAAAGTGATTTGTTTCAAGGTATCAGAGCATGTTAACATGGGGGCAAGCACTAGGCTGGGAATTAGAACACCTGAGTCCTAGTTCTGGTTGTATGTTTCAAACTGCTATGCAACTTAAAGTAGTCCCTTCCTCTCTCTCTCTCTCTCAGTCTTGATTTCCTCATTTAATGCAACAGTGGTACAACATTTAACTAAAAGAATCAGTTAAATGATCTCAGTCTAGGAACCAAGACTCTACTGGATGAGGAGCTCTTGCTGCTATTGTCTGCTTGCTTCTTTTAGCTGTATTCTTAGGACTAACAGCTTACCTCTACCTGTCCATCACCATTTCTAAGCCAGAAGCATCTTTTTTATAGCACAACTTTCCCACCTGTGCTGGATGCTTCATTAAGTGTAAAGCTGATACTGTACTTTGTTAGAAGGCTGGTGCAAAAATGTTACCTGGAGATGAATAAATCATTCCAGTTGTGTTGGGTTGCAGTTGTAAGGGCAGCATCTGTGGCTCTGAAAACAGATGGTCTTATAAGGATAGAGGACTTGGCTCTATCTCATTATCCTAAGGCAAGCAGGTTTGGATCACCAGGAAGTCTGGCTGGGAAATGCCTAAATAGAGCTAGTCTCCAGTGATGAGGAAAGATGACAGAAATACACATGCAATTTCTTTCCACAATAAATAAATATATCAGAGGCTGCAATTACCAGAATGTACCTACTCATCAATTTCTAAATTGTTTCCTTTTTAGTCCAATACTTCCTTTCTTTCTTTCTTTCTTTTTTTTTTTTTTTTTTTTGGTGTGTGTGTGTGGTACTAGGGATTAAACTTAGGGGCATTCTACCTCTGAGCTACACCCCCAGCCTTATTTTTTATTCTTTATTTTGAAACAGGGTCTCACTAAGTTACGGAGGGCCTCACTAAGTAGCTGAGGCTGGCCTCGAACCTGGATCCTCAGGTCTCAGCCTCCCAAATGCTGGGAATACAAGCGTGCACCACCACGCCCGGCATTGTATGTATTTTATATACATTGTCTCTTTTAATTCTCAAGACAGCTTTTACTTTACTATCTCCATTTTATAGATAAGAAAATGAACACTCAAAACAGTTAGGCATTCTGTCCAGAGTCACACATCAAATTAACTGACACAGCTAGGGAGCTGAGACAGGAAGACTGCAGGTTTAAGACCAATCTCAGCAACTTAGGAAGCCCATTTCAAAACTTAAAAAAATAAAAAGGTAACTCAGAGGCAGAATACCCCTGGGTTTAATCACCAGTACCACCAAAAAAAAAATTAACTGACCAAAGTTACAACTGATTCCACAGGCCTAAATGACTCCAAAGCTCTGTGCATTTTGTCAGCCTTCTGTCCTATCAAAGGCCTTCTTGCAGTCCTCAAACACACCTGGCTCTTTTACTTGTTGCTTTTCTGCTCTGAACTCCTTTCTACCACATCTTCTCATGGCTTTCTACTTTAGATTACTCAGGTCTGTGTTCAAATGCAATCTCTTCACAGGAGCTGTTCTTGATCATCCTCCCAACACACAATGTTTGTTCTCTTACCTTACTTTTTTACCACAGCATCAACATTACATTATTTGCTTACTGTCCATCTCCTCTACTAGAATGAAAAGACCTATGAGGGCAGGCATGTCCTGGGCACAACTATATCCCCAGAACTTAGAACAGTGACTAAGTAGCCAGGTGTGGTGGCCCACACTTGTAATCCCAGCATTTGGGAGGCCAGAGGAACCGGGTTCGAGGCCAGCCTCAGCTACCTAGTGAGGCCCTCTGCAACTTAGTGAGACCCTGTTTCAAAATAAAGAATAAAAAAATAGGGCTGAGGGTATAGCTCGAAGGTTGAATGCCCCTGAGTTCAATCCCCAGTATCACACACACACACACACACACAAAAAAAAAGAACAGTGACTAAGTACCCATCAAATATTCGTTGAATGAATGAATTCTATGTGCTCTGAATCAGAGCTCTAGAATATTAACATAATGAGGTAGTTGACATGTAATAGAACATGGGCTTTGAAATCAAGCAGACCTGCATTCAAGCCTCTTACTGACAATGCCAGTAGGACTTTGGAAGTCTCTAAACTTCTATGTGTGTCTAAACTTTGTGTGTGTGTGTGTGTGTGTGTGTTACTGGGGACTGAACTCTGTCTGGGGCTTTCTACCCTAGCCAGATTTTATTTTGGAAATTTTTATTTTGGAGATTTTTATTTGGAAAGAGGGTCTCACTAAATTGCTGAGGCTGGCCCCAAACCTGCAATCCTCCTGTCTTAACCTCCCAAGTACTAGGATTACAAGCATGCACCACCACACCCAGCTTTCCAAACTTCTTTAAATCTGTAAAATGCAGTCAGGCATGCTGGCGCATGCCTGCAATTCCTGTACTTGTGAGGCTGAGACAGGAGGATCACAGGTTCACAGCCAACCTTAGCAATTTGTGAGGCCCTCCTCAAATTAGTGAGACCCTGTTTCAAAATAAAGAATAAAAATAGGGCTGAGGGCTTGGAGGTAGAATGCCCCTGGGTTCAATCCCCAGTACCACATACACAAAAAAATCTGTAAAATGCATATTAAAAATACAGGCCACAAGATGGGCACAGTGGTGCACACCTGTAATCCCAGTACTTTGGAAGCCAAGACAGGAGAATTGCAGGTTCAAGGTCAATGTGCAATAACTTAACAAGACCCTGTTTCAAAAAATAGAAAACAAAAAAGTGAAATAGAAGCTGACTAGGATCATGAACATCAGTAATCCCAGTATTTGGGAGGCTGAGACAGGAGACTTGCAGGTTCAAGTCCAGCCTTGGCAATTTAGTGAGACCTTGTTTCAAAATAAAAGATAAAATAGGACTGGAGATGTAGCTTTGTATGCCACATAGATTTATTATGATGATTAAATGAGGCAAACCCATGAAACAAACCGATTTTATAATTTGTGCAAACTACAAAATATTAGAGAGAGATGTTTATGATAATAATGGAAAAATTTAGAGATAATCAAGACCTTCACTTCAAATGTTAATGCAAGGCCCAAAAAGGTGAAGTCTACTCTCTAATGTCCCACCGTTACTCAGAATCAAACCATGACTAGACTTTAGGACTCCAGGTGAACGCACTAGAACACCTAGCATTATCCTCAACAGACAGCCTGGCCTCTGGTACTCTACTTTCTCTTGTTCCCTCTATCTTTCACTGGCTGCGCATGTGATCTTCTCAACTGCTCAGGGTCACAGTATCCAGGCTCAGTGATCAGACCCCTTCTCTGCTGCATCTGCATACATTTCCTAGGTGAGCATGCCTATTCCATGGCTTTACCTATAATGACTCTTGCTACAATTTGGATAAGTGGCCTCCAAAAGTCCATGTGTTTTAACGTGGGGCTTGATCCTCAGGGTGGCACTATTGGAAGCTGGTGGAATCTTTCAGAGATGTTGCCTAGTGGGAGAGTCTTAAGACATTCCAGAGGGAATTTTGGAGGCCAGTCCCATTCTCTCCCTCTGCTTCCTGATTCAAGATGTACTCTGTTATATGCTCCTGTCATGAGGTGCTACCTTCATCAGAGTCCCAAAGCCATCAGACTACCCAGTCTTGCACTGGAAACTCCAGAACCATGAGCCAAAATAAACCTTTTCTCTTTCTGGGTTAATTGCCTCAGGTATTTGATTACAGTAACATAAAACTAACTAATACAACTCCAAATTTATATCCCCAACTAGGACTTTTCAATTTCAGCTCTGGCTGTGTATCCAGCTGCTTGCCTGACATCTCCTCTTGGTTATCTAATAACCATCTGAAGGTATAACACAGCCATGTGTCACTAAACAAGGACAAGTTCTGAGAAACGCATTAGGTGATTTCATCATTATATAAACATCGAAGTTTGTATTTACACAACTCAGACAGCTAGGACATGGCTAGGCTATGTAATCTTACAGAACTATCAGTGTATATGGATCCACGATGGAAGGAAACGTCATTATGCACTTGACTATACATTAAGTTTAAAACCAAATGCCTGACCTACCCCCATAAATAGGCTCCTCCCAGTCTTGCCCATCTCTATAAATGGCAACTCTAGTTTTATAGTTGCTCAAGTCAAAAACATCAAAATCTTTTTTTTTTTGAGGTACTGGAGATTGAACCCAGGGGCATTCTACCTCCGGCTATGCCGCCAGTCCTAGTTTTTATTCTTTATTTTGAAACAGGGTCTCACTAAGTTGTAGAGGGCCTCACTAAGTAGCTGAGGCTGGCCACGAACCCAGATCCTCCTGTCTCAGCCTTCCAAGTATGGGGATTACGAGTGTGTGCCACCACGCCTGGCTTCCCTGCCTCCCTCTTTACAGAAGCCAAAAAGGTCCTTTTAATTTCAGTTGAATGCATGTCATTTCACTCTCTTCAAAAACCCTACAATGACTTATCTCACTCAGAGTAGATTACGCATCACTACCATAACCTACAAAATGCCATGTAATCTGGCCCCCTTCTCCCTAGCTGATCTAATCCCTTACAACTCTCCTTCTTGTTTGTTCATTATGTTTACCATTCTCCTGCTTGTTCCACACTGCAGTGAAATTACATTTTAGCATCAACGTCTATGTATTTGGAATATTCTGAGATGCCAAAAGCATAGATCAAGAAAAACATGCAGGCCTCATATGATAATTTCATGATTCCATTTATAATAAATGTGCAGAACAGGCAAATCTAACTGTAGAAAATAGATTAAGTGGCTGTCGGGCTGGTGGAGATGGGAAGAAATAAGGAGTGACTGCCAAAGGGTACAAATTTCCTTTTGGAGCAATGAAAATATTCTAAAGTTGATTATGGTAATGGTTGTACAACCCTCTAAATATATTAAAGTCACTGAACTACACACTTTAAATAGGCGGAGTGAATGTATAGTACGTGAATTATATCTCAATAAAGCTCTTCTTTGAAAAGGCTTTAAAAAATATCATCTTGGCACAGAGTATAGCTCATTGGTAGAGCACTTACCTAGTATGCACAATGCCCTGAGTTCCATCCCCAGCGCCACAAATAAACAAGCAAGTAATCTGATACTTACTTTGGGTTCCATTTATCAATATTCTCATTCAAAAAAATTTAAACTGAAACTATATGTCCTAAACTACACACACACACACACACACACACACACACACACACACACACACATTCAATTTAACATTTATTGAATGCTAGACATTCTCATCTTCCTGTGCATGAGATAAATATATATGTATGAATGGGGACTGAACCCAGAGACATTCTACCTCCAAGCAACATACTCAGCCCTCTTATTTTTTATTTTGAAACAGGGTCTCGCTAAGTTGCTGAGGATCTCACTACTTTGGTGAGTCTGGCTCTGAATTTGCAATCCTCCTGTCTCAGCTTCCCAAGTACTAGGATTATAGGTGTGTGCCACCACACCCAGCTCCACTTTCATCTTATTTTACTTAATACTGACAATGAAAAAGTCCAAGACAGGGATTATCAATCCACCCAGTGAAGGCAAGATTCCAGCATCTCATAGAAATTATATGGTTTAAGATTTTTAGAAAGTTATAAGAGCCAAAATTGATGCTATATTCACTGTTTAAAGAGTAGGGCTCCTTCTTGGCATTCTCTTTTTCTCCTTCTCCTTCTCCTTCTCTCTCAACTTCTTACTAGTGACCATAATTCAGACTTGACTGTAGCACTTATTCATAAAAAGCTTCTATGAAATAATAAAGCAAAGACCAAGAGATCATAAGAACACAGAATAAGGACTAGGGATATAGCTCAGTGGTACAGCCCTTGCCTCACATGTGGGAGGCCCTGGGTTCAATCCCCAGTACTTCAATAATAAAATCACAGATGGGCATGGTGGTACATGTCTATAATCCTAGTACTTGGGAAGTTGAGACCAGAGGATCCAGGTTCGCGGCCAGCCTCAGCTGCTTAGTGAGGCCCTCCACAACTTATGGTTTCAAAATAAAGTATAAAAAATAGGGCTCGGGTGTAGCTCAGAGGTAGAATGCCCCTGGGTTCCACACACACACAAAAAGAAAAAAAGAAAGAAAATACTACAGACAGAAATGGACAAATTTACTCAATCCTGACTACCTAAACTTTCAATTGAACACAGCTACATTAGTATAATGTATATACAATGTATCAGATTAGAAGCATTGTGGAAACATTAAGACTATTCAGTAAATACATACATACACACATACTTACTTAAATTTAACTGAGCCAGGTGGTGCACGTTTGTAATCCCAGTACTTGGGAGGCTGAGATAGAAGGATTCAGGTTTGTGGCCAGCCTCAGCTACTTAGTGAGGCCCTCTGCAACTTAATGAGACCCTGTTTCAAAATAATGACTTTTAAAAAATGGGACTAGGGGTATAGCTCAGAGGTAGAATGCCCCTGAGTTCAATCCCTAGTACCACAAAAAAAAAAAAAAAAAAGAAAGAAAATTAACTGGTCTCAGAGTACCTCCCTTTGGAGCCACTGTAATTCCAGTACTCAGGAGGTTGAGAAAGGAGTATCACAGCCCATTTCAAGATAAAAAATAAAATAAGGCTGGAGGGGCCGGGGGAGCCAGGTATGGTGGTGCACTCATGCCTATAATTCCAGTACTTAGGAGGCTGAGACAGAAAACTAGGAAGTAATACTCCATGATAAGGGAAGTACCAGGAATTACAAAGAGCACAAAGAAGAGAATCAGAACCCAGTGGGGAAAAGGGATGGAGGGTGGGGAACCACAAAGAAAGCTGCTCAGAGCTCATGAGGCCACACCAGGATTAAAAGATAACTAAGAGGCTGGGAAAGGAAGAAACGTCCCAGGCATGAATGAAGATACAGGAATGTGACCTAAACAGTAAATGAAAGAACTTCAGTTTGGCTAGAACAATATTATGAGAAAGAAGTAGGATTTGAGGCCTTAGGAGGCAGGTGGAGCCCAAATCATAAAAGAGCCTTGCAAGGTAAACTAAGGAGTTTAAATTTTATCCTTAAAGTTAAGGAAAGTCTCTGAAGATCTCAAAACAAAGAATAGTGAAATCTATATTTAACAAAGCTCAGAGAAAAGCAGTAGAGAAGACAGATTTGGAGGAGGTGAGATAATAGATAAGTATACCAGTAAGGAGGTTACAACAAAGTAATGAGAAAGGGCTTATCTGATACAAATAGTTTTAAACACAGCGTGTGTGTGTGTGTGTGTGTGTGTGTGTGTGTGTGTGTGTGTGTGTGTTACCAGAGACTAAACCCAGGGGCATTCCACCTCTGAGCTACATCCCCAGCCTTATTTTATTTTTTATTTTAAAACAGGGTCTCAGTCAGGCGTGGTGGTGCATGCTTGTAATCCCAGTACTTGGGAGGCTGAAACAGGAGGATCCGGGTTCACAGTCAGCCTCAGCTACTTAGTGAGGCCCTCTGCAACTTAGGGAGACCCTGTTTCAAAATAAAGAATAAAAATAGGACTGGGGGTGTAGCTCGGAGATAGAATGCCCCTGGGTTCAATCCCTAGTACCACACACACACACACACACACACACACACACACACACACACAAACAACCAGGGTCTCACAAAGTTGCTGAGAGCCTTACTAAGTTACTGAAGTTGGATACAAACCTGTGATCTTCCTGTCTCAGCCTCCCAAGTACTGAGATTACCACACCCAGCTAAACAGCCTATTTTAATATGTCTTTCTCTATGCCTCACAAAGCTATAACACTATAACACCATGATTTAATTATATACAGCACAACTACAAAAGTGACTATTACAAGTCAATTCAATAAACTCTAAAAATTCCACAGCACTCCTTTATTCAACAGCCATTCTAAACTTTGAACTAAGACAATTCACTTTTCTCTTTTCTGCTGCACACAACTTTAGAAAAATATTTCAGCCAGAAAAGCACATCTGTGCAGTGTACAAGAAGTATAAACAACAAGAGTTTAATGAAACATTTCCTATTCTTTATTGGTGAAAATTCTAACATGGCAACATCAGGTTGCAAATTGACATTTTTAAATTAGCTTTAAGAAAAATATATGAACACGCCAATTTTCAATCCCATCTGGTTGCATGGTGCAGCTTCCCTGAATCAATTTCCAGTTATTAGGCATTTGACTAAAGCATTCAGAACCACCATGTGCCACCAGCAGCAACAGCCTCAAGTATAACACTGAGGAAGTTCTTACATAACCACGCTTGTATGCGATTTCTTAATCTGTCCTAGAGAGAAAAGGATACATAGCAAATAGAAAGAAAAATTTCATTTTAAGAAAGTACATATCTTTCCTCCTCCTCCTTGTGGTACTGGGGATTAAACTCAGTGGCATTTTACCTCTCCACTACCCCTCCCCCCAGCCCAATTTTATTTTTTTATTTTGAAACAGGGTCTCACTTAGTTGCTGAGGGTCTCATTAAGTTGCTGAAGCTGGTCTCGAACCTGCAATTCTCCTATCTCAACCTCCCAAGTACTGGGATTACAGGTATGTACCACCACACCCAGCTGAAAGTTCCTGTCTTTCAGGATTTTTGTTGTTGTTGTTGTTGTTTTGGTTTGATTTTGGGGTTTTTGTTTGTTTGTTTGTTTTTGCGGTACTAGGGATTGAACTCAGGGGTGTTCTACCTTCAAGCTATACCCCCAGCCCTATTTTTTATTCTTTATATTGAAACAGGGTCTCACTAAGTTGCAGAGGGCCTTACTAAGTAGCTGAGGCTAGCGTGAACCCGGATCCTCCGGTCTCAGCCTCCTAAATGCTGGGATTACAAGCGTGTGCCACCATGCCCGGCTCATTTGGTTTGATTTTGTTTTGGGTGGTACTGGGGGTTGAACCCAAGGCATTTTACTTCCAAGGTATACCCCCAGCCTGATTTTATTTCTATTTGGAAATAGGATCTCATTAGGCTGTTGAGAGCCTCACTAAATGCTGAGGCTGACTGAACCTGCAATCCTCCTGTCTCAGCCTCCCAAGTATTGGGATTACAAGCATGCACTACCACTCCTAGCTCGAATCTTTCAATTTTACCTGTTCCCCTTTTAAAAGGCAACGGACTAGCCCAGTCCTATTTTATTTTTTGTTTTGAAGTAGTGTCTCACTAAGTTGTGGAGAGCAGAGGCAGAAAGTCTCTGGGTTCTACCTAGTAACTCCCCTACACACACAAATCTACATATGTCTGGCTCATATGGGCATTCATTTCTTTTTATCCAACTATAATTTGTACTTAATAGTAATTATGCAATTACCTTAAAGATTTATTTTAAGGATTAAATGAATTAACTTATACAGGGCTTAGAACAATGCCTTGCATAGTAGGCAATCATTAAGTATTAGTTGTTTTTTTTACTGTTATCATAGCAAGTTCCATACTAAATTGCAGTTTCTTTAGTTTGCTCTCTTCCTCACTTAATACTCAGCATAAAGCCTTACCCAAAATAAGTACTCAATAAATATCTGTTGACCAGCTGAAAAAATAAGGCATGAATGGTTGAACGAACAAATTGAAGATATCACAGCTAATCATGGAGGCTGGAAAATGATAAAAGGGTAGAGACATGTCCTGAATAGAGACAAGAGCATGGATGAAAGTACAGGAATGTGACCTGAACAGTAGTTCAGTTTGGCTGTAACAACATATGAGAAAGGAGGAAGATTTGTGGCTAATGAAGCAGGCAGAGGCCAAATCATGAAAAGAGCCTTGCAGGTAAACCAAGGGGTTTAAATTCCACTCTCAAAGTTATGGAAAATCTCTGAAGTTTTAAAGGTAATACTTCTCTGAATTTACACAATTTTTACACAGCAGCTATTCAATATCAATGGACTGTTTGTGAATTGATTAATCCTATCAAGCCTGTGTGATTAGTAGGGGAAGTATTATTGTGGGCATATTGTACAGATAATAAAGAGTCCCAGAGATGTTAAAGGTTTAGATCACTCAGGTAGAGTAGGGCCTATAGTTCCCTTTGGTCTCTCAAAAACTAGTTCTAAATTTTATATTTCAACTAGATTTTGCTTTCTCTCTGTTACTTATGGGACTAGTCAAGTTTTTCAAATCTGTGTGTTTTAAGAATGACCCTCTAAGTTCAGAATATACTATCAGTGAATGATGGAGAGGTGTGAAAGGAATGTGACCGAATGAGGAGGAACTCGGTGTCTCTTCCTTGGGAGAGAAGGAATAAGGACGTGATTTCATTTCCTCTGAACTAGAGAAAGCAATTAAATCTAAAAGTAATATGAAGATAAAGTCCTAACTACAAACAAATGAAGACAGAGGACACTAAGAGATTATGTATGAAAGGCAGTATGAGAGTTACAGGCATTAATTTCCTCCTTTATAGAGCTTAACTAGGTTCAGTCTTTCTCGGCAGTGGTCACACTTTAACAAGTCCTTTGTTCACACAGTGAATGAGGAGAATAAATCAACAGTGTATATAAAGACCCTTAAAAAATGTACACCTTTACTCCGATTGCCCTATTCCTAAATATTATCCTAAGAAAGTTATCAAAAAATACATAAAAATTATAATCCAAGATGCTTACTACAATTTTATTTATAATATCCCAAAACAGAAAATTATCTAAATATCTAACAATAAAGTTAAATTACAGATTTGAGGCCAGCCTCAGCAACTGTAAGACCTTCAGTAACTTAGTAAGACCCTGTTTCAAAACTAAAAATAAAAAAGGAGCTCGTGCCGGGTGTGGTGGCACACGCTAGTAATCCCAGTACTTGGGAGGCTGAGACAGGAGGATCACAGGTTTGCAGCCAACCTCAGATACTTAGTGAGGCTCTCCGCAACTTAGTGAGACCTTGTTTCAAAGTAGGGAATAAAAAATAGGGCTGGGGGTGTAGCTCAGAGGTAGAATGCCCCTAGGTTCAATCCCCAGTACCACAAAAGGGGGGGGGGGTTGTGGTGTAGCTCAAAGGTAGAATGTCCCTGGATTTGATCCTTAGTACCACAAACAAACAAACAAAACTGATAGTGTTAAATTAAAAAGCACTCATAAGAGCCGGGCGTGGTGGCGCACGCTTGTAATCCCAGTATTTGGGAGGCTGAGACTAAAGGATCCAGGTTCGGGGCCAGCCTCAGCTACTTAGTTAGGCCCACCACAACTTAGTGAGACCCTGTTTCAAAATAAAGAATAAAAAACCAGGCTGGGGGTGTAGCTCGGAGGTAGAATACCCCTGGGTTCAGCACCTAATACCACAAAAAATAAATAAAATAAAAAGCACTCATAAAACTATCTATTGAATGATGCTAACAATATAAAATAAATAGAAAAAAAACTTATTTTAAAAAAGCCAAAATGCAGCCAGGCGTGGTGGCACATGCTTATAATCCCAGCATTTGGAAGGCTGAGACTGGAGGATCCGGGTTCGAGGCCAGTCTCAGCTACCTAGTGAGGCATTCCGAAACTTAGTGAGACCCTGTTTCAAAATAAAGAATAAGAAATATGGCTGGGGTTATAGCTCAGACATAGAATGCCCCGGAGTTCAATTCCCAGTACTACAAACAAACAAAAAGCCAAAATACTGAAAGTTTTGGGGTTTTTTTGTGAGTTTTTTGTTTTTGTTGTTGGCTTATTTTCCCCCTTTGGTACTGGGGATTGGAACCCCGGGGCACTACACCACTGAGCTACATCCCCTGCTTTTTTAATTTTTATTTTGACGCAGGATCTTAGTAAATTGCCCAGACTGCCCTTGAATGGTGGAATATGGGAAAATATTATCTGTCAACTTTCCAAATTTTTCCACAATAGGCGTGTGTGTGTGTGTGTGTGTGTGTGTGTGTGTGTATCTTTCAAGGAAAACTGGAAGTCTTCACGGGAAAGATACATGGGATTTTTTTTTTGTGTGTGTGGTACTGGGGATTGAACTCAGGGGCATTCTATGTCAGCCCTATTTTTTATTCTTTATTTTGAAACCAGGTCTCACTAAGTTGCGGAGTGCCTTACTAGGTAGCTGAGGCTGGCTGCGAACCCGGATCCTCTGGTCTCAGCCTCCCAAATGCTGGGATTACAAGCGTCTGCCACCACGCCCGGCTAGGCTTTTTTTTTTTTTTTTTTTAAATACCACAGAGTAGAAGAGATGTAAGGAAGAATAATGAGGCTATAAAATGATATCCGGATTAATCAAAATCATTAGAATCTCTGCAAGGTGAGGATATAAAAGGCATATTATTTCTATATAAAAGGATTATGTTAATCCTAGTGAGAACTGACACAATTGCAAGCCCAATGGGAGAACAATAAAAAGGAAATCCCATCAGATTCCCAAGAGGTTACTTTCATCTCAGAATGTCTGTCATAAGCAAAGCAAAGTTCAATGTGTAAAATGAAGAATGAAGAAGATGAAAAAAATCTACCTAAGACCTATTGCTAAAATATGTAAGGTCCTTGAGAATATGGAACTTGTTGATAATGATATAATGTGACAAAGGTTATAAGAAAAGGCAGCAGCACAAATGTGGCAAGATAGAGGGGCCACGGAAGGCTTTGTGGAAAATGACTGACTTAAGGAGAAAGACATTAATCTGGAGAAAGCAGAAAAGGGCACTACAGGAAAAAGGAACAGCCCAGAGAATAGAAACAGCTTAACATGCCTGGGGAAATGACATTTATTTCAGAGTTGCTACAGAGCAAAATGCAAGACAGAGAGTGGTGAAAGATGTAGCTGCAAAAGTCATCAGGGGTCTATCTCAGAGAACCTGAATGTCTTGTCTACTCTCAGTCAAGCAGCTCCATCAGTGAATCAACAAGGACACCAGTCTAGGTGGAGCTCACTCCAGCAAAAAAGACAGTGTGCAGTATTACAAGAAAGTTGAGGATGGGTAGTTAAAGCAGAAGGGGAGTGCCCACACCAATCTGGGGGCTGAGAGAAGGTCTCTGAGACAAGGTGCTAAAATTGAGGCACACAGGAAAAGGGCAGGGTTAAAAGCAACAACATCTAAAATTATTCCTGATACGTAGCTTGATCACCAACTCCATAAATCAGAGAACCAGTCTCTGCAATGCTTCCAAAAAGACCCTTCTTATCACCAAATTGTAAGTTCCAAGGACCTTGTTTACCTTGTCCACTGCCATGTTTCCAATACTAAAAACAGTGAGCACAAAGCTGCTCTATAAATATTTATAAAGAAAAAGAAAAGGGAGGAGCCAGGTATGGTGGCATATGCCTTTAATTCCAGTACTTGGGAGGCTGAGTCAGGAGGATCGCAGGTTTGAGGCCAGCCTCAACAACTTAGCAAAGCCCTCAGCAACATAGTGAGACCCTGTTTCAAAATAAATAGTAAGCCGGGTACAGTGGCACACACTTGTAATCCCAGTATTTTGGAGGCTAAGACAGGAAGATCACAGGTTTTCAGTCAGCCTCCGAAATTTAGTGAGGCCTTCCACAACTCCCTGTTTCAAACCAAAAAATAAAACAGGGCTGAGGATAGAATAAAATAATAGCTCAGAAATATAATGACCCTGGGTTCAATGACAAGTACCACAAAAAATAAATTTAAAAAAATAAAAATAGGGCTAGGAGTGTAGCTCAATCCCCAGTAGTAATAGTAGTAGAGTAGTAGTAGTAGTAGTAGTAGTAATTGTAGTAATAGTAGTAGTAATAGTAATAATAATAATAATAATGGTTTGAGAATATACCTCAGAGACAGAATGTCACTGGGTTTAATCTCCAGTACCATCAATTAATAATAATAATTATATAACACCAAAAAATTACTTTTTAAAAAGCAATGGAGCTGGGCATGGTGGCACACACCTATAATCCCAGTACTTGGGAGGCTAAGATAGGAAGATCACAGGTTCATAGTCAGCCTCAGCAACTTAGTGGAGCCCTCTGCACCTTAGTGAGACCCTCTTACAAAATAAAATAGGAACTGAACTTGAGAAGGAGGGATTGGGGTGGGAATTGGGGAAGGGTTAAATGAGAGATGTGTACATGTATGCCTTTACCAGCTTGTAACTAACAAAGATGTATGATTACAATGCACCAATAAAAAAAATAAAATAAAACAGGCCTGGGGGTGTAGCTCAGTCGTAGAACACCCCTGGGTTCAATCCCCAGCCCAGAGAATAGAAACAACTTAACATACACACACACACACACACACACACACACACACACACACACGAGAGACAGGCGCAGGAGCTAACACCTGCTAACACCTGTAATCCCAGTATTTGGGAGACTGAAACAGAAGGACTGCAGGTTTGAGGACAGCCTCAGCAACTTAGCAAAACCCTCACCAATAGCAAGACCCTGTTTCAAAGAGCTAGGGCTATAGCTCAGTGGTAGTATGCCCCTAGGTTCAATCCCTAATACCCCCCCCCAAAAAAAGCAATAGGAAAAATGAAAAAGTAAAGAGTATAACTTTGAAGCTGGGAGTGGTAGTGCATGATTGTAATCTTAGTACTTGGGAGGCTAAGATAGGAGGACCACAGGTTTGTGGTCAACTTTGGCAACTTAGTGAGACCCTGTTTCAAAATAAAAGAATAAAATAGGGCTGGGGGTGTAGCTTGGAGGTAAAATGCCCCTGAGTTCCATCCTCAGTACCAAAAAAAACAACAACAAAAATGGAATATAACTTTGAAAACTAACACCAACTCTCTTAGAAGCTTGGAACCAATAGCAAATACTAATGCCTCCTCCATCCCTCCCTTGCACTGCCATTTCCTCTCAAATCCAATTTAGTAATTTTAAGTGTAACTGAAAGAAACACTGAGCATAGAATCTCCTAGGGGTCACAACAAGCAAATCATGGGTAACCTGAGATGTTATGAAGACAGTTTTAACCTTACCCAGTTATAATTAGTATCAGCAACATAACTATCATGTGTATGAACATCTACAATTGTCAGGCACTGTGGTCGAAGCTTTATAAACATTTCCTCTAGCCGGGCGTGGTGGTGCACCCTTGTAATCCCAGCATTCGGGAGGCTGAGACCGGAGGATCGGGGTTCGAGGACAGCCTCAGCTACCTAGTGAGGCACTCCGCAACTTAGTGAGACTCGGTTTCAAAATAAAGAATAAAAAATAGGGCTGGGGTTATAGCTCGAAGGTAGAATGCCCCTGAGTTCAATCCCCAGTACCGCAAAAAAAAAAAAAAAAAAAAATTTCTTCTAACTCCAATGGTAACCTTGAAAGATAACTGTTGTATTGTAACATTTTCACCCTGACTTATCTAGGATGAAACAGATATAAATGGTAAAGTTGAAATCAGAATCTAGATCTAGCTGGGTGCGGTGGCACATGCTTGTAATACCAGTACTTGGGAGGCTGAGACAGGAGGATCACAGGTCAGCAGCCAGCCTCAGCTACTTTAGTGAGGCCCTCCACAACTTAGTGAGACCCTGTTTCAAAATAAAGAACAAAAGAAATAGGGTTGGGGGTGTAGTTTAGAGGTAGAAGGCCCCTGGGTTCAATCCCCAGTATTGCCAAAAAAAAAAAAAAAGAATCTAGATCTATCTGATTATAAAACACTTGAGGGAAGGAGTGATCAATTGTTATTTCAAAAAAAAAAAAATGGCTACCTTCCTCTCCAACCTCTCTGTGACACTACTGAAGACCAGGCTCCTGACTTGCCCTCCTTGCTAGCTCTGCTAGAAGTTACCAGCCAGGAAGTTCCAAGATTGAGCCATCACCAAATGCCCCTCCCCAACCCTCAGTGCCTCTTCAGGAATAAGAAACCCTCAGTTTCCCCTTCAGTAATAAGAAACTTCATAGATCAATGTTTTCAAACTGTTTGATGGAGAACTAGAGTTATGAAAAAGTACCTAGGACTAGAAGTAGAATGTACAGTGTTATAAGCCCCATTTAACCAGGGTGGCTTCCATTTAATCTGGTTTTTTTTGTGGGTTTTTTTTGTTTGTTTTTGCGGTATTAGGGATTGAACTCAGGGGCATTCTACCTCCGAGCTATACCCCAAGCCCTATTTTATATTCTTTATTTTGAAACAGGGTCTCACTAAGTTGCAGAGTGCCTCACTAGGTAGCTGAGGCTGGCCGCGAACCCAGATCCTCCTGTTTCAGCCTCCCAAATGCTGGTATTACAAGCGTGCGCCACCACGCCCAGCTTCATTTAATCTGTTTTTATTGAGCCTTTATGCAACATTTGGTGGAAAAGGGTTCTAGTGCTTTTAAAAATATATTTTTAATCTACTAAATCAGAAGATTAATAATACCCCCTCCAAGCATACATTACAGCCATTACATTAATTCATTACAGCCATTCCACAATGTATACATATTTCAAAACATCATGTACATGATATATACAATTTTGTCAATTACGAAATAAATTTTAAACCAACTTGGTGGCACATACCTGTAATCCTAGTACTTGAGTGGCTGAGACAGGAGGATCACAGGTTAGCCGCCAGCCTCAGCAACTTAGTGAGGCCCTGTTTCATAATTAAAAAAAAAAAAAAAAACAGGGCTGGGGGTATAGCTCAGAGGTAGAATGCCCCTCAGGTCAATCTCCAGTACTCTCCCATACACAAACATACAGTAATAAATAAATAAATTTTAAAAACAAAAATAAGGCCAGGCTTGGTGGCACATGCCTGTAATCCCAGTACTTGAGTGGCTGAGACAGGAGGATCACAGGTTCAAGGACAGCCTCAGCAAGTAGCCTCTCATCAACCCGGTGAGATTCTGATTCCAAATAAGAAATAAAATCAGGCTGGGGATGTAGCTGGAAGGTAGAATGTCTCTGGGTTCAATCCCCAGCATCACAAAAAAAAAAAAGCTTGGCATGGTGGTGAATGCTTGTAATGCTAGTACTTGAGGCCAACACTGGAGGATGTTATATTCAAGGACAGCCTTAGCATTAAGTGAGGCTCTCAGAAACCTAGTGAGACCCTGTTTCCAAATAAGAAATAAAATTGGTCTGGGGATGTAGCTTGGAGGCAGAATGCCTCTGGGTTCAATTCCCAGTATCAAAAGAAAAAAAAAATGTTTTTAAAGGGCTGGGATGTGGCTCAGAAGTAAAATGCCCCTAAATTCAACCCCGAGTACCATTAAAAAAAAAAAAAAGAAAAGAGAAGAAAAAGAAGCCAGGCGTGGTGGCGCACACTTGTAATCCCAGTACTTGGGAGGCTGAGATGGGAGGATCACAGGTTCGAGGACAGCCTCAGCAAGCAGTGAGACACTCATCAACCTAGTGAGACCCTATTTCCAAATAAGAAATAAAATTGGGCTGGGGTTCAATCCCCAATACCACAAAAAGAAAAAAGTATAGCAAAATGACAAAAGTGAATAATATTCCTTCCAGATTAACATTTTATTTTTCAGTGAAGAGGATATCAGATGAACTATCCCCCATTTACACTTCATTGTATTTCACTGACGTATGAATGACCTTCACAATGATAAATCCAATGGATGTTAAGTCTACTTCCATTTGATCCCTCAGAGTCATCTAGCTCTACTGACATTTCTTCCTGTCCTTTGGCTTCTGAACACTGCATTCTCCTAGTTTTTCTTTCAGATTTTGAGGCTTGTCCTCTACTGCTCAATGACTATTCCTCAAGACTGTATTATTCCCTATTTTCTTTTCACTTTATGTTCTCTTCCTAGACAATCTAATCCATGTCTGTGGCTTTATTTACCATCTAAATACCAAATACATTGCTAACTTTTCTCTGGTCCCTATCTTTTCTAAGTCCAAGTCATTTTATCTAACTGTCTACTCAATATCATCACTTTGATTTTTTTTTTTTTTTTTTTTTGTGGTACTGGGGATTAAACCTAAGAGCATTCTACTGCCCGGCTACAACCCCAGCCCTATTTTTTATTTTTATTTTGAAAGAGGGTCTCGCTAGGTTGATGATAATCCCACTACTTGCTGAGGCTGTCCTCAAACTTTGTAATCCTCCTGTTTTGGCCTCCCAAATACTAGGATTACAGGTGTGCACCACCATACCTAGCTTTTGCTAGGATATCTTAAAGTCACTTCAAATTCGACATGTCCAAAATTGCACTCATAATATTCCACCCTCAAATTGATCCTTTTCCAGAGCTCTCATTTCAGTGAAAGGCAGCACCATCCACCTCCTAATTATTAGGCTAGAAATGTTTTATCACTTCATTTTTCTTTATCATTCACTCCTATAAATTCAATTTACTGAATATCTCTTTTGACATTTCTCT
>PVLC010020981.1:0-16705 GCA_004027655.1 Graphiurus murinus
ACGCCCAGAAAGCCAGGAAGGTATCCTTGCAATATTTGTCTGTGTGCAGCTGACAGGCCTCATACCTTGTCACTTACCAATAGGACTATCCCCACCCCAGGTCCTTTTTCAGGAGCCAGGTCTCAAATCCATAAGCCAAAATGTTTAGCCAAAGACAGGTGCACACCAAGACTGCCAAAAGAAGAGGAAAGTCCAGGCCCCGTTTCCTCCCCAACTGGCCACCTCTGCAGAGCTGGTTTCAGAACTCTGAACACAGAGCAGGGCTTGTGCGGAATCTTCCCAGCCCTCGCCGCCTCTGCTCGCTTGCTCAAGTCATTTTTCTAGCATTAGGGCACCTTGTTTACCCATTAGTGCTTGCTGGTCTGCTGGAAAGGACCCCTGGCTGAAAGCCTGACAGTGCACGTCACTGGTCATTGTCTCACGTTCATTCATTTAATAAACACTTGCTAAACATCTACTCTGTATCAGGTACTGTGTAGGCAGTAGGGATACACGAGTGAGCAAGAGATACAGGATTCCCTCCTTGGGTAATCTACAACCTGGTGAGTCATTTGCAGCATGACCTTCTCTTGCTCCTCCTCTCTCTGACATTTTACTGTGTGTGTGTGTGTGTGTGTGTGTGTGTGTGTGTGTGTGTGTTTAAAAAGCATGGCTTGAATTCAGATTTTATGAATGGATAGGTAGATAGAATGAATGGGTTTTCTTTTTTATATTCTAAAACTTCAAAATTCACTTTGCATTTTATACTTAGAGTAGATCTCAAACCAGACAGATTTCATATCATATAGTTTAAAAAGTAGATTCACAGCAGGGCACACTGACACGTGCCTATAATCCCAGTACTTGGAAAACTGAGACAGGAGGTTTTTGGCCAATTTCAGAAACTTATTGAGACCCTCAGCAACTTAGTGAGATCCTGTTTCAAAATAAAAAATAAAAAGGTCTGGGGGTGTAGCTCAGAGGTATAATGCCCCTGGGTTCAATCTCCAGTGCCTCCACACACAAACACACACACACACAAAGTAGATTCACATACCCAAGTTATTCTAAACATATTCAGTTTCCAGTAACTGAAAAAAATATCAGTTTATAAAATTCAAATTAACTCAAACAAAAGTAAAAATACAGTTCCTTGGTTGTAGTAGCCACACTTCAAGGGCTCAATACTCATGCCTGGCTAGTAGCCACCTATGGGACCCTGCAGCTCTGGAACTAACCTCCAGCTGAAAGAAAACACAGTCGGGAAAGTCAATCAACACGACAAGGAAGGAATCTGGCAAATTCAGAGCGTAGCACATTCTACGAGACAGATGGGCTCTTTGGACGCTGAAGAATCTAGACATTTCAAAAAGAGAGAGAAAAAAAGTCAACTCTATATAAGCTAAGAGACAAAGTAAGTAAAAGAGACTAAAGAGGCATGATTACCAAGTGCAGTGCTGACACTTAATAGGATCCTGAACCAGAGGAAAAAATAAAACTGACATAAAAGACATTTTTAGAACACTTAGAGAAATTTGGACTAACAGATGAAATTGTTCATTTTATTTATTCATTTGGTGTGTGTGTGTGTGTGTGTGTGTGTGTGTGTGTGTGTGTGAGTGTGTGTTACTGGGGATTGAATCCAGGGGCCTTCTACCTCGGAATTATACCCCCAGCCTTTTTTTATTTTTTGTTTTGAGACAGAGTCTCATTAGGTTGCTGAGAGTCTTGCTATAGTGCTGAGGCTGTCCTCAAACCTTCGATCCTCCTCTCTCAGCCTCCAAGTACTGGGATTACAAGTGTGGACCACCATGCCCGGCTTTGTTAGTTTTATTAAGTCTGATGATGATGGTGTTGTTATGTTAGGGAAATATCATTACTGTCAGAAAATGTGTGAGGAGGTATTTGGGGATGAAGTTCTACAATGTCTGCAACTATTACAAATGGTTAAGGAAAGAAGTGGTGTGTGTGTGTGTGTGTGTGTGTGTGTGTGTGTGTGTGTGTGTGTGTCTGCGCACATACACAAGAGAAAAAAGATAAAGATGATGTGGTGTCATGTTAACATTAAACTAGGCAAGCTGCATGTGCTGTGCTTTCAACTTTTGTGGAGGCCTGAAAATTCTCAAAACACAATTTAAATGCAATTTAAAATTAATAAATTAAAGTTAATTTTTATTTTGAAACAGGATCTCACTAGGTTGATGACAGTCTCACTACTTGCTGAGGCTGTCCTCGAACCTGTGATCCTCCTGTCTCAGCCTCCTAAGTACTGGGATTCCAGTTGGGCTTTCTTCAAGCTCTGTGGAGAACCACTGGGGGCTTTAGGCTGAGGAGGAAGAGGCAGATGCGTGCCTTTCAGCATCATTGGGACTGTGTGTGGAGAGTGTTGATAGGAGCAACAAAGATAGCAGAGACGAGTCGAGAGGCTTCTCTGCAGTGGTGGAGGAGGGACGAGGGTGGTTTGTATCAAGAGGAAGCTGTGGTGCTGGAGAGAAGCAGGAGAACCAATGGTGCATGAACGGAAACTGAGGAACTTGCTTTTGGAGCAAGTGTGGGAGACAAGGAAATGAGATGTAGTATTTCACCCAAGCAGCAGGGAAGACTCGGGGAGACGGGGAAGGAAGCCAGACCTCTCTTCTATAGTTATTCTTTCTTTCTTTGTTTGCTCGCTTGTTTTTTGCACTGCTGGGGACCAAACCCAGGGCCTGCACATGTTAGGAATGTGCTCTATGAAGCCCTAGAGCGCTTGCTCCCCCCCCCCCGTCTGTGTGTGTGTGTGTGTGTGTGTGTGTGTGTGTGTGTGTGTGTGTACTGGGTATTAAACCATTAAACCCAGGGCATTCTACCTCCAAGCTACATCCCCAGCCCATTTTATTTTTTATTTTGCTGAAGGTCTTGCTATGTTGCTGAGGCTGTCCTTGAACCTGGAATCCTCTTGTCTCAGCCTCCCAAGTACTAGGACTTACAGGTATGCACCACCATGCCCAGCCAGAGCTGTCTTTTAACTATTCTGTTTTTGTTTTTTTTCCCCCCAGTACCAAGGATTGACCCCAGGGATGCTCTATAACTGAGCCATATCCCCAGCCCTTTTTATTTTTTACTTTGAGGAAGGGTCTCTTGCTAAGTTGCTGAGGCTAGCCTCCAACTTGTGATCCTCCTACCTCAGCCTCCCAAGTAGCTGGGATTACAGGCATGTAGCACCATTCCTGGTTTAGCTATACTAACTTGATGCCCCTCTTAGTCTCCCTTCCAAGTACAGACGCGAAGCCAGCAGCCAACCAGATGAGCAGGATAGTACAGTAGGGAGTCATCAGTGTACAGGTTGTATTTAAAGCCAAGGGCTAGAACAGATTGTAGTTTGTTGATCATCATTCTATTCACGAACACATAGATTATTTCTTATTTTGTAATTATTTTGAATAATGCTATCATAAATACTGTTTTATATAAGTACTTTTATATTCCAGGTTATTTTTGTAGGGAAAGGTAGCTGACAAAGAAACTCTGGGGGTGGAGTTTTAGAATTGTCATTTGAAATCATTTTAGACTTACAGATAGGTATGAAAGTACTACAGAGAGAGCGTCCCTTTAAATCTTTCATTTAACTTCCCCTGATGTCAATGTCTTGCAAAACCATAGGGCAATTATCAAAAGTTAGAAATTGGTAAAATGCTATTAATTAAACTGTAGATTCTATTCAAGTTTCTCTGCTTTTCCCACTAATGTCCTTTTTCCAGTCTAAGATTTAATCCAAGGTCACGCTTTGCATCTAGTTATCATTTTCTCTGTTCCCGATGGCTCCTCCATCTTTCTTTCTCCTTCATGACCTTGAGGTTTTTGAAGGCTGCTGCTCAAGTATTGCAGAGTGTCCCCAAATGTGGCTTTGTCTGATGGTTTCTCAGGATAAGACTGAGATTGTTTTTTCAATCAAGAAAGCCACAGAAGAGACACTGGACCCTTCTCAGTGCCTCAGATGAGGGGATTCATAATTTGATATGTCTAGTTTTGGGTGATGTTAACCTTGATCACCTGGTTAAGGTGATGTCCACTATCCGCCAGTTTTCTCCACTCTAAAGTTATTGTTTTTCCTTTTGTAATTAATATGTATTTGCGGTCAGACACGGTGGCACACACCCCAATACTTGGAAGGCTGACACTGGAAGAAGATCCCAGGTTCAAGGACAGCCTCAGTAATGTAGTGAGACTCTCAGCAACCTAGTCAGAATCTGTTTCAAAGCAAAAAATAAAAAAGGGCTAGAGGTGTAACTCAGAGGTAAAATGCCCCTGGGTTCAATTCCCAGGACCCCCCCCCCCCAAAAAAAAGTACTTGAATAAGCAGAAATTCTTTGGGACTATGCAAATATCTAGTTTCTTCTCAAATTTTATTAATTAATTTAATTATTTTTGTTGTGTGATCTGAAACTCTACATCCATTAAATTGTCTTACTCTCCTCTCCCCAGCCCCTGGGCAGCCAGCATTCTACTTTCTGCTTCTATGAATTTTACTGCTTTAGATACCTTGTGTAAATGGAATCATATAGTATATCTTTTGTGACTTATTTCACTAAGCAAACTATCCTCAAAGTTCACCCATGCTGCAGCATATGACAGAACTTCCTTTTTGAAGCTGAAATAATATTTCACTGTTATGTTTACAGCTCATTTTGTTTATCCGTCAATGGCATGTGGGTCTCTACCACCTGTTGACTATTGCGATTAGTACTTCTGTAAACATGCATGTGTTGAGACTCTACTTTCAGGGGGTTTTTGGATAAATCCCCAGGAGTGAGACTGCTGGATCATATGGTAGTTCTATTTTTTAAATTTTCTAAAACCCCGTGTGGTTAGTGATATCAAGCATATTTTCCTATGCTTGCTGCTCATGTGTTTACCATCTTTGTGGAGAAATGTCTACTGAACTCCTCCGCCCATTTTTAATTGGGTTATTTGACTTTTTGTTGTTAAATTGCAGTTCTTTACACATTCTGAGTATTAACCCCTTAATATATTTATTTCTATCTTATTTTTGCAATACTAGGGATGGATCCTTATTTTTTTTGAATTTTGAGATAGTTGCCCAGTCTGGCTTCAAACTTGTGATCCTCCTGCCTCAACCTCCTGAGTAGTTGGGATTATAGGTGTGCAACACTGCACCCAGCCCCTTAATAGATTTTAATTGAAAATACTTTTTTCCAATTCAATTGGTTGCTCTTTTATTCTATTGTATGTACTTTAATGGTACTGGGGATTGAACCCAGGGGCATTCTACCTCTGAGCTACACTCCCAGCTCTATTTTATTTTTTATTTAAAACAGGGCCTTACTAAGTTTCTGAGACTGGCCTCAAGTCACAAACTTCCTGTCTCAGCCTTCCAAGTGCTAGGATTACAGGTGTGTACCACACCTGTCTGAAGCCCATTTTCATTTCTGTTCTTGTTTCCTGTTCATTTGGTGCCGTAGTCAAGAACTTGTTGCTAAATCCAATGTCATGAAGTTCCCCCCTACCTCTTCTTCCAGAAGCTTTATGTTGTATGCTCGGGTCTTTAGTCCATTTTTAGTTAATCTGTGTATATTTTATAAGTTAAGGGTCCAGCGCTATTATTTTGCATGTGGATATCCTGTTTTCCCCACACTATTTGTTGAGGAGACTCCTCCCCCTCTGAATGACCTCGATGCCCATGCTGAAGACTGACAGGGTTGAAGGGTTCCTTTCTGGGCTCTCTCTTCCATTGTCCTGTGTGTCTGCCTAGAAGTCAGTACCAAGATGTTGTCATACAGTAGCTTTGTAAGTAATGTTTTGAAATCAAGAAGTGTAAGTCTTCCAACTTGGTTTTTCTTTTTCAAAATTGTTTCAGACTCTTGGAATCCCTTGAGATTCCATATGGATTTTAAGATAAAAGTTTTCTATTTCTGGAGAAAAAAAGTCATTAAGTTTTTTGGTTGGTTGGTTTGTTCTTGTTTTTGTTTTTTGTGGCATTGGGAATTGAACCCAGGGACATTCTACCTCTGAGCTACACTCCCAGTCCTACTTTATTTATTCTGAAACAGGGTCTTGCTAGGTTGCCTAGAACTTCACTATATTGCCAAGGTTAGCCTTGAACTTGCGATCCTTTTGTCTCAGCCTCCTAGGATTACAGGTATGCAACACCACGCTCTGCTGCCATTGAGATCTTTATAAGAATTTAGTGAATCTATGGATCATTTGGGATAGTATGATACTTTAATAGAAAGTCTTCCAACTCATAAATACAAGAGATTTTTTCCATTTATTTGTATCTTTAATTTGTCTCAGAAATGTTTAATAGCTTTTGGTGTGCAAATCTTTAACTTTATTAGTTAGGTTTATTCTTAACCATTTTATTCTTTCTGATGTGATTGTAGTGGAATTATTTTCTTAATTTCCTTTTCAGATTGTTCATTATTCGTGTATACAGAAACAGGTGATTTCAAAATGTTCAACTGCTAATTTTAGCATCTATAGGTAGAACTTGCTTACAATAATTATTATTGTGGTATTTGCCCATTGGTAATTTTCTATTTTCTTCATCCTTTCATGCTTTTTAATTGGAATTCTATAAAGACTATCACTTGGCTCCTAGTAAGTTATTTATTCAGTTATTTACTTTTATCAATATAGACTCAAAGATTTTCTCCTTTTTTCTGTTTTGTTTTTCACTCTATGCTCAGTCTGGCTTAGCTGTGGCCAATGCTACTCCAGTACTGGCCTCTGTGTTTTTCTAATATGTCCCTATTTGTTTTTGAACACTTACTCTCTGGCAACATAAGATGCTCTAAATTCCTCCCATTTTCCCTCCTACAGGTCTGGACTCATTCACTTTTCCAAGTGACCCTGCTTCTTTTCACTGGGAATGGTATATAGACACAAAGATTTGGCTATTTTGTATCCTCATTATTTTGAGGGTATGGTTGCTTCTAGGAGGATCTCAGTGGACACAGGTACAAAACATATATGCATGTATACTAATCCACGCATGCAAACACATGTATATTTATTTCTGCAGTATGTTGTCTGCATATATTTTAAATTGAGTTCACATGGATACCTTCTATTACAATTTTTAAAAAAACTACAGGGTTAACTCTAGTCTTCCCCTTTTCTTTGTAAATAATTTATCTGACAGAACCCCTGTAGAGACCATCTGCAATGTGTTAATTTATGTACTCAATGCTGATATACACATAAGGCACTTTCAAAACTGTTAATTCTTACCCCCTTAAGGAACACACTAACTCAAGCACAGTACTTGTGTACAGTTCTTTTTGTTGTTGTTGTTTTGTTTTGTTTTTAGTCTTGCAGTATGCAGTCAAAATCCCATTATTTAAAGTTGCTAAGTATTTCAGTGAAGATTCCCACTGCTCTAATGCAAAACAATTGACCACATAACTTAGAAGAAGGAAGATTTATTTGCTCGTGAATGTTTGGTGCTGTCTGCAGAGCACGGGCATGGCAGCAGGAAGCAGAGAGAGGGAGAGTGCACTGGGGGGCCTTGCTCCTCACATCCTGGAGGCCAGAAGCAGAGGGCCAGTAGGAAGTATTCCTGAGGCCACACCCCCGGGGCCTTCCTTAGCAACCAAGGCCGCTTCCAACATTGCTACCTTGCTGCAGTAAGGGCTAGAGGGACAGTCTAAATCCAAACCATTGCACTAAGTTGAGTCCTTTTCTCCCTTGCTATCTTCAGTGGGCTTAACTGCTTATAACACACTTAGATGCATTTGCTGCTATTTTTATTCTATTTTTAATAACCTCCACATCTTGGCTGATTTTAATTGTTCATTTATCTTTGTAGCATGGAAACTGTTGCCTCTTTCTAAAACTCGGAACTACGTGGAAAGTAGATCGTATATACTGTAAGCACATGTTGAAATAGCACACTGTACCCATGAATATATACAACTAATACATGTTAATCAACATAATAAAAATTTTTAAAGGAGCATCTGTAAAATTTTTAAAACTATAAAGAATTTTTAATGTATTTAAGATTTTTTAAAGTTTTAAAAACTTTAAACATCTTTAAATTTTAAAGAGGAACAACTATAAAAATTTTTAAACCAAATTTTTTAAAACTAAAAAATAATTAACTAACATTTTAAAAAGGAACAACTGTATTCATTTAAGTGATGTGAGAAAGACTGGATCAAAACTTAACTACCATTCAGGTATGTTCATCTACACATTCACAAACTCATTCTCTCTCTCTCTCTCTCTCTGTCTCTTTCTCTCTGTCTCTTTCTCTCTCTCTCTCTCTCTCTCTCTCTCTCTCTCTCTCTCATCAAGATTTTCTCCTTAGATCTGGTAAAGTGTAAAATTTTGGTTCCCAAACTGTACAACAAAGCAACTCAGAGCATGGCAGTGAATTCAGGAGAGACTCCAAAAGGCAGTCTTTCAAACTTTCAAAAGAATTATGAGCATCCCAGGGATTGCTGGGTTCCGTGAGAACCACCTCCTTGAAGTAGCAGTTCACCCACTGCATCATACTATGTTTCTCTCAATGACTTTTTTTTAATCTTTGTGAAGAATATAAAACCAACATGGAACAAGAAACAGAGGTGGCAGTTTACAATCAGATTCCAAGATTTAAGAAACTGTACTGTGTCCAACAGGCACAAGTCCATGAGTAATTGTGATTATTTAAGACTGAATTAGCCAGGCATGGTGGTGCACACCAGTATTTAGGAGGCTCAGACAGGAGGATTGCAGGTTGAAGGACATCAACCTCAGCAACTTAGCCAGACTCTCCACAACTTAGTGAGACCCCGTTTCCAAATAAAAAATAAACCAGGGCTGGGCGGTGTATCTCAGAGGTAGAATGTCCCTGGGCTCAATCCCCAGTACCATGAGAGAGAGAGAGAGAGAGAGAGAGAGAGAGAGAGAGAGAGAGAGAGAGACAGAGAGAGAGACAGAGAGAGAGACAGAGAGAGAGAGAAATAAAAAATAGTTTTCAATTTTAAAAAAAAGTATATATAGGAGAAATGTCACTCCCTTCTCCCTCATCTGTATTTCCTTCTTCTCCTTCCTTAAATAGCTCTTCCCTCCTCAGACAACCAATTTGTTCTGTTGTTCCTTCCTTCCTTCCTTCCTTCCTCCCTCCCTCCCTCCCTCCCTCCCTTCCTTCTATTCTCACGTTTTCACAACACTTTTTGCATGTTGAAGATTACCTCCCAGAAAGGCTGCTTAAGCTAACACTCTCCTGAAGAGGTCATAAGAGCCCCCTGGTTCTCTGTCACCTGAGCAGAAGGGATGGCTTATCTTTAAATCTCTGGTAATGTGATGGGCAAAAACTCATTTCTTTTTCTAGTTCTCATTTTTCTGACTTCCAGGGAAATTATATATGTTTTCAATGTTTCTTAGTGGGTTGTTTTTCTTCTTTGCCAGCTCTCTGTACTGGACTCACTCATCTTTTGAAGACTTGGCATTTTTCTTAGAGGTTTTCAGAGACTCTTATGCAATCAGGGCAATAGTTCTTCATCCATCACTGTACATTCCTTAAGAACACCTACAAATCCTCCCTTAATGTGTCCCTAAAATATTTTCCCCATGGAATGACTAAAATTATCCTCTTCAACCAAAACAGCTCAAATCTAACTGTAGAAATTTGGGGGGCAAATGGTCAATGTAAAATCCAATGATCTCTTGAAAGCCAGAGCAAAGAACATTTTTTCTGTCTTGTTTGCACATCTAAAGTTTTGGAAGCTCTTGAGTTTTGTTTGAAATGAATGATTTGGGGCTTGATTTCACATATACTGCTTAGTTCCAGCTACATATGTTCTAAGTCATCCTAAGAAGTTGTTTTTTTTTTTTTTTAAAGGAATGTTCAAGTCTGGGCCTGGTTTAATATCAACTCTTTAATTACATATACATTAGCCCTAATGAGCACAAAGTTTTGCTTAATGAGAACAAGTGATTTTGAACTTGGTTTCATATAAACTGCTTAGAATTAAATAGACTTGCTGTAATGCCTTGTAAAAAAAAATAGTTTTAAGAAAAATTATAAATTCGGAGCTTGTTTGACATAAATTGCTTCGCTTTATCTAAACTTGTTCTAATTCGCATTCCATTTGAATTAAAAGTGTCATTTCCTGCTTGTTTCCAAATATCCTGTTTAGTTCCATTTAGCTCTATGTCATCTTTAGAAGTTACCTTAGCTATAAATGTGGGATTTTTGACATTGTTTTCATTTAACATGATTTGATTCATCTTAAATCTGTTTTTTCTCTTTCTTTCTTTTATGTTACTGGGGATTGAACCAGGGACATTTTACCTCCTCCGAGTTACACCTCCAGCACTGTTCTTTATGTTTTTGAAACAGGGTCTTAGTAGGTTGCTGAGAGTCTTGCTACCTTGCTGAGGCTGTCCCCAAACCTGCTCAGCCTCCCAAGTAATGGGATTACAGTCATATACCACTACACCTGGCCATCTTAAGTCTTTCTAACATGAACTAAGAAGGTTCTTTTGAGATGAATATACATATTCAGACTTGTTTTCGCAAATAAAGTTTATATATGACTTTGGAAACTTTAAACAAGAATGTGACCCCTATCATGCAAGGCTTGATGAGCATGTCTATAAACCACAGTGGCTACATCATGACTGTTCTCTGGCCCACAGTGATTGTCAAACACATCCCAATTTCACAGATGCTAAAACAAACCAGGTATGGTAACATGCACCTGTAGTCCCAGCTACTCAGGAGGCTGAGGCAGGAAGATTGCTTGAGTCCAGGAGTTCAAGGCTAGCCTGAGGAACATAGCAAGGCCCTGCATTCTGAGAGAGAGAGACAGAGACAGAGACAGAGAGAGAGGATATGGAGGAAAAAAAGTGTGACATTAAATTTCGGAAGTAGAGCTGTCCATATTTGGGGGATTAGGAGTAAAAGGATGAACTCAATAAAAGATTTCACCTAGATTATTGGCTTGGTTGAAGGTACACACTTATTGTAGTATATTTTTCTACCATTATAATTAGCCAGGAAGATATCTCTGGAAATAAAGGTCTTATGAGTACTTCTGGCTACTCCCTGTGAGTAAATTCCTAGAATTCAGTGTATGTTATGGTTTGGATCTGAGAAGTCCCCTAGAAAAACTCATGTACCAGCAATGCAGCAATGGTCAGAGTTGGAATCATTGAATCACGAGGGCTCTAGCCTCATCAGTGATAAATCCATTTGATGGATTAATGATTTGAATATATTTACTGTGTGGTAACTATAGGCAGATGGGATATAGCTGGAAGAAGTAGGTCACTAGGGGAGTGGCCTTGGGGAAACATCTGCCCCTCATCTGTCTGTCCGTCTGTCTGTCTGTCTGTCTGTCTAGTTCTCTCTCTCTCGCTCTCCCCAACCCCATTTCTGGTTTCCACGATCTAGGTGGCTTCCCCCCACCACATTCAACGACCATGATATTTCTTGGAGCCAGCCAATCATAGACTGACTCTCTGAAACCAAAGATCCAAATAAACCTTTCCTCCTCGAAGTCATTTTTGCCATGTATTTTGGTCACAGGGATGAAAAGCTGCCTAACACAGGATACTAGAAAATCGTATTGCATTGGTGTTTCAATCTGCATTTCTGCAGTGATACTGAACCTCCTTTCATAAGTTCACAAGTCATTCCCATTTCCCTGTCACAAATCATCTGTTACTCTGTGGCCCAACCTTCCCCTGGAGTGCTCAGCCCACTTTCACTGTTAATAAGAACAGTTTATATCTTAAGAACCTCAGTTGTCTGTCTGACACGTGCTGCAACCATCCTTTCCCAATTTATGTTTTATCTGTTAGTAACAGAGTGTTTGGATTTCTCATTATAAAACATTATAAAGCATCTAAAACTTGCATCCCTGGGATGAACCCGACTTGGTCATGATGTATAATTTTCTTGATGTGGTTTTGAATGCACATTGCTAGTATTTTGTTTAGCAATTTTGCATCTAAGCTTATCAGCAATATAGGCCTATAGTTTTCTTGAGCTGTCTTTATTTGGATTCGGTATTAATGTGATGTTGGCTTCATAGAATGTGTTTGGGAGGATCCTGTTTCTTTCTATTTCACGGAATAGTTTGAGGAGTATTGGGATTAGCTCTTCTATAAAGGTTTTATAAAATTTACTTGGAAAACCATATGGTCCTGGGCTTTTATTTGATGGTAAACTCTTTATTGCTGTTTCTATCTCTTTGATTGTTAATGGTAGGTTTAAGTTTTCTATATTTTCTTGATTCAATTTAGGAAGGTAATATGTGTCTAGAAATTTCTCCTAGATTTTCCATTTTGTTGGAGTATAGCTTTTCAAAGTAGTTTCTGACAATCCAATATATTTCTATACTGTTAGTGGTAATATCCCCTTTTTCATCTCTTATTTTGGTAATTTGGGTTGATTATCTCTTTCTTTTGGTTAGGTTGGCTAATGATTTATCTGTCTTATTTATTTTTTTTTGAGAAACCAGTTTATGGTTTTGTTGATTTTCTGTATTTTTTCTACTTCATTAATTTCTGCTCTCATTTTCATAATTTCTTGTCTTCTACTGATTTTGGGGTTGGAAATCAGGCCAGAGACCTTGCAGCTACTTGAAGAGGGCATAGGTACAACACTTCAACACATAGACACAGGTAAAAACTTTCTCAACAAGACCCCAAAGGAACAAGCAACTCAAAGGAAGATCAATACATGGGATTGCATTAAACTGAAGAGCAAAGGAAACTATTAAGTACCTCAACAGAAAGCCCACAGAGTGGGAGGAAATTTTTGCCAACTACTCTTCTGATAGAGGACTAATATCTAGAATATACAGAGAACTCAAGAAACTCACAACTAAGAAAACAATCCAATCAAAAAATAGGCAAAGGATCTAAATAGACACTTCACAAAAGAGGAAATACAAATGGCCAATAAATGTATGAGGAAATGTTCATTAGCAATCAGAGAAATGCAAATCAAAATTACCTTGAGATTTCACCTAACCTCAATTATAATGGCAATCATCAAAAACACAAACAACAACAAATGCTGGCAAGGGTGTGGAGAAGTGGGAACCCTAATACATTGTTGGTGGGATTGCAGACTAGTACAATTCCCATTCCTCAGATGAATGGGAATGAACCTACCATATGATCCAGCAATACCACTTCTGGGTATCTACCCAAAAGAATGGAAACCAAACTATGATACCAATGCATGTGTGTCTATGTTTATAGCTGCACAATTCACAATTGCTAAACTATGGAACCAGCCAAGATGTCCATCAACAGATGAATGGATTACAGAACTATGGGATATGTACACAATGGAATTTTACTCAGCCATAAAGAAGAACAAAATCATGTTATTTGCAGGGAAATGGATGGAACTGGAAAACATTATGCTAAGTGAGGTTAGTCAGTCACAAAAAGTAAAAAATCGTATGTTCTCCCTAATAGGCGGAAGCTAGGGAGAAAGTGGATCATAAGAGGGACTCCAGACAAAGAAGGAGAAATCTTAGATGAGCAAAGAAGATGACTTAACTGAAAGCAATGGGAGGGAGGCACCCTAATGCACATGATGTACTTTCACAAACATATCAAAGTCAATCACAAAACTGAACTTGAGAAGGAGGGAGGGCGAGGGAGGGGGACAGGAATTAGGGAAGGGCTAAATGAGAAATGTGTGCATGTATGCCTTTACCAGTTTGTACCTAACAAAGATATATGATTACAATGCAGCAATAAAAAATAAATAAAACACATAGCAAAAATTTTTAGAAAACACATTTCTTTATAAAATCATAACATTGTTCTATATTTCAGTTCAGACTCGTGTGTGTGTGTGTGTGTGTGTGTGTGTGTGTGTGTGTGTGTGTGTGTTACTAGGAATTGAACCCAGGGGCATTTTACCTCCGAGCTACAGCCTTATTTTATTTTTTTAACTTTGAAACGAGGTCTTACTAAGTTGCTGAGGTCCTCCCTAAGCTTCTGGAGCTGCCCTTGAACTGGTGATCCTCCTGTCTCAGCCTCCAACTACTGGGATTACAGGCTTGCACCACAAAGGCTAGCTCAGATTTATTTTAAAGAAATAAAATTTTGTCTGGATAAATTTGAGGTCTTCCTGTCCCCTTCCTAATCCCAAACCTTTTCCTATGTACCAACTCCATGGGTTCTCCGGCTACCAGAAGAATCAGGTAAAAGCACGAGGCAGGGGAACAACGCTTTATATTCTTATGCTCACACATGTGGGGGACAGAAATCCCAGGCTGACTCAAAGGAAAGAAAAAAGGTCCATAGCTTTTTTTCTTAAATTCCCATGTATTTCTATACAAAAGATGCTCCTTTGCACTTTGAGAAATTATACCTAGATTCAAAGTGATGCAGTCATACATCCACACGCCACCTGGTGTATCTCCCCCCCTTTCCTCCTTCCCCGTATGTGATCGTGGGATTGGTAGTGATACCTTGGTGTGTGGACATATGACTGCTCCCCTCCTCCAGCCTCATTTCTCCTCCTCCCTCCCCCCCCAACTCCTTTCCACTCTTCTGGTTTCTCAGCTTTTATGGCATCTGCAGGGTAGGCAGGAACCTGATTCCTTGATGTCATTGGGTCTGGAGGTCGAGTTTTAGCTTTGCCTGTGCTTTTCTTCTTTGTCCCTCTTGATGCCACGAAGTCTCATTGCGATTTTTTACCATGCTATAAATGAAGATAACCAGAGGTTCCTTTAGTGACTATTCAACACATGCCCTTGTCCCCAACTACCTGCAATTTGCCCCTTATCATCTGGGAAAGTTCCAGGTTGGGTTTTGGAGCAGGGCACATCACTGCCCTGCCTCAGTGGGTTTGATTTTAATGATCTTGTTTTTCTTGGCTCTGACTTCTTGGTATTTCTGCTGACCACATAGTCTTTGAAGGCCAAGCTGACTTTCCAGCCTGCCGTCTCCTGTGCATCATCTTAATTACATAGCCTTGACCACTGGTTTACTTTTTAACTCCCAATTTTCTGGTATGTCTGTTAACCTCATATGACTGAGGGCTAACTTAGCTGTCTCACCTGCTCCCCATTTTTAGTTAATCATTATCATGCATTTGGCAATTTCATCCCAGGTATTTGCTACAGATTTAGATATCCACAGAGTTGAATGATACTGTTTTCCTTTATTTAAATGTGGGGTGTGTGTGTGTGTGTATGTGTGTGTGTGTGTGTGTGTGTGTGTGTGTGTGTGTGTGTGTGTTTTACTGGAGATTGAATCCAGAAGCTCTACCCCCAGTACTTTTTACTTTTTTGTTTTGAAACAGGGTGTGTGTGTGTGTGTGTGTGTGTTTTACTGGAGATTGAATCCAGAAGCTCTACCCCCAGTACTTTTTACTTTTTTGTTTTGAAACAGGGTGTCACTAAGTTGTTGACAGCCTTGCTAAATTGCTGAGGCTGGCCACTAACCTGGGATCCTCCTGTTTCAGCCTCCCAAGTACTGGGATTATAAGCATGCACTACTATGAGATTTGTTTGTTTGTTTGTTTGTTTGTTTACTAACCAGTACTGAGGATTGAGCCCAGGGACACTCTACTTCTGAGCTACACCCCCAGACCATTTTGGTTTTTTTACTTTGAAAGAGGGTCTCACTAGGTTGTTGAGAGACTCACTAAATTCCTGATGCTGTCTTCGAACCTGGTATTCTCCTGTCTCAGCCTCTCAAGTACTGGGATTACAGGCATGTACCACCACACCCGGCTCTGGCCTGATTTAAATTTGCATAGTACATATATTCTGTGTAGTTGGCATTTATCTCTCTGCACATATAACTTGTGTAAACCTTGTTCTTTTCATTCCACATGTTTTTCAACATTCCTCAATGTTGATTCATATAGCCCTAACTCCTTCATTTTAGTTGCAGTACATTTTACTATATCCGCACGCTACAAATTATGCATCTATTTTCTTGTGAATGAATATTCATATTGTTTCTTCTTTCTTTGCTACTACAAACAAATTTGCAATAAGTATTCATGAACATGTCTCCTTCAGCCCTAATGCGAGAGTATGTATCCTGAGAGATGGAGTATAAAAATCTTCTGCTTTATTAGGTATAATCAGATTGACCTCCAAATCTGCCATATCAATTTGAACTCCTACTATCAGGGTAATAGAATTTCTGTTTCCTCTTATTCTCACCCACATGCTGCATTGTCAACTTTTGCCACTTGGATGGGTATGAATCGACATTCGTCATTGTTTTAATTTATATTGCTATAATTATTTATGAGGTTAGGAATCTTTTTATACGTGTATCATTCATATTTTCTCCTCTCTAAATTGCCTCTTCATATTATTTACCTATGTATTAATCTGTTTTCTGTTACTGTAAGAGAACACCAGAAACTAGGTTATTTATAAAGAAATGCATTTCTTGCAGTTCTGGAGACTAGAAGTCCAAGGGCGGAGGGTTACATCTGGTCAGTTCTTTCTTGCTGGTGGAAACTCTTCAGAGTCCCAAGGTGGGAGTCATATGGAGAGACAGAACAAGTGAGACAGAAAGAACTTGCTTTTGTAACCAAGCATCTCTCTCTCTCTCTCTCTCTCTCTCTCTCTCTCTCTCTCTCTCGCTTCCACATGTGAGAGAAAACCTGTAGGCCTTGATCTTATGCATCTGGCTAATCTCACTAAGCATGCTATCCTCCAGTTCCATCCATTTTCCTGCAAATGATAATTTTGTTCTGAGTAAAACTCCATTGTATGTATAGACCACACCTTCT